>JNDT01001780.1:0-48448 GCA_000697055.1 Saksenaea vasiformis B4078 | reverse complement strand
CTGACAGCATTTGTCTGTCAGGGCTGGATGCGTCCATCTGGTTCAGCTGGTGTATGATCCTCTCTCTCCATGGAGGGTCGGATCCCGGAGGTAGGTTGATCTCGCAAACGATCAACCCACGCATCGGCGGATGCATCTCCATGTCACGGCGATGGGATGATACCGGCGGATGGAATGGCAAGCACAAACGGGAGAGGGGTTTTGGTGGGATATCACTCTACTTTCTCTTCAGCGAAGGCGTCGAACCTGTCATGGGTTGCAATTTCCCCTCTTCCCCGGAAAAAAAAAAGGAACGGACGAACAAGAACAGGAATAATAAGGTAAGTAAGAAGAGGATGAGTAAGAAGAGGATGGGTAAGAAGAGCACGGATAGGAAGAGGATGAGTAGAAAAAGGATGGTTAAGAAGAGGATGGTCAAGAACAAGACGGTTAAGAAGAAGATCGGTAAAAGAGGAACAAGAAGACGAACAACAAGAATCGGTAAGGAATTGATACATCGTCCGTCTTAGACAGGTAAGTCTTATGCGGGAGAGGTAGTACCATTGAACACGAGTGTCTATGGAGAACATAGGTAGAAGTGAGGCGAAGGGCGTGTCAACATGTAAACAAAGAGGTGGAGGAGGAATTCGGAGCGGGGCAATCGCAATAGTTATTAGTCAGGCTTACCGATCTATATTAAAGAGAGAATAAACAGCAAATATCTGCCTAAAACGTGGTTTACCGCTATCTTTCACAATTGCTATTAAAGAGTGTTTTTATAATCGTGAGTAATGTAACGCGATACGGAGAAAAAGACAGAACACGGCGTAAGTATGATCTGTCGCCAAAGTGAGAGAAATAGGGAACTTACGCAAATAGATAGCTTTGAAAGCTATCTGCTGCTCTGTTAATCGATTTGAGTATTACTCAGTCCACAAGCTTCCTTTTCAATGAAGCTAAGCGTTGTTTGGAGGGTATGGAAATTTCGCCGTAATTATTTCGACTTGTGAATCTCGAGAAAGCATTACGACACGAAGAATCAAAAATATCAAATATAATATTCATATGGCCAAAGTACATCAGGTTCAGATAGACCTTCTATTAGTAAAAATTGTTCTCCTTCGATCGCAAATTTATCTGTGAACGTTGATACTCCATGACTCCACAGGAGATCTGGATTCTACTGTGACAAGCACATTTCATAAAGAAAATGTCTCATTGAAACGGGAACCCGTTCTTGCATTGAGGTGCTTCAATGATGGTTCTCATGTCCGTCGGAAGCAGTGGAAGCGTCTTACGATAAGGACAGGTTCCACCCAAAATAACCCATACTTAAATGAATGTACGAATTCCTTATTTTTCTTTGGCTCTGTTCTCAGTAACATCCTGGTAACGATGTCAATCTATATACATACATGATTATTCATGTCTTTTTGTCTATCGTTTAGCTACATGACTTCTGTCCCAAACCGTCTCGGCCGTGGTGTAGCCCATTGTTCACCACCAGGTAAGCAAGTATTGTCGCGCTCAGCATCACTCATCTTGCACAATAGATCGCTGGACGTTTGCATCGCTTCAAGTCCTCTGCGCTTCATTTTTCCATACTCTAGTTGACAGGATGAAATTATAGGGAATTGCTAGGGACACTCCAACGGGACGCTGCAGCCCCCAAAATCATTAAAACAAGGATGGAGTGTAGTATCTACAGTGGGCGCGCGTTATAGTTATACCTTCGGTGAGGAGAATATAACTAGATCGAATTTAATGTCCGCTACATAATTCTGTTCCTATTGGCTCACTCTTGTATACGCTGAAGCGAGCCTTTCAATATAGTACCCAGAGCGTTTATAGATCATCGTCTTTTACGTAGGATCAGACTGCACAAGTGCATGTATCTGATCTTATTTTCTGTAATATTTGTCCGTGAATTTGCACTATATTATTAAGTGATAGCAAATAGAAGCACATACATATATAGATGATTGAAGAGATGCAAAACATTTTTCCTGTCTGACCCTTTTGCTCCAAGTGTTATATTCTAACGTCTGTCTCATAATGTTCTAGCTATTACCCGATGAATTTCTTGTAAAATCTTACTGTTACACAAGCTTTCTATCTTCTTTATGTCGGACCTTGATCTGCTGCTGTTCATGAAGTTGAGAGTTAGAACGTACCACATAACGTATCAAGCAGGTAACAATTATGTATTATACTAGAATAGATTGCAAAGACAAATTTAAAGTATGATATCGTACATTTCCATAGGTTATACATGAATTGACGCCTGAACAACCAGCACGGATAAACTTCCCTAGTTCGGTTAATCTATTTCACCTATTATACTTTTCGAAAATTCTATAACTTAAAACTTAAGCGAATAATGTTATGTTAAAGCCTGAACAACATTGGGAAAAGGACAATCATATAACTTTACCAAGAATATAACCATATAACCATATCAAGTATAATTATAACGCGCGCCCACTGTAACGCTTAATTCGGTTACAGTGGAGTGTCCCATAGTGCAATGCCACGTAGCGAAGTGTCCTGCAGCAGAGTTTTTGTTGCCGGGTTCCAACAATTATCTTCAGACATGCTGCAGTAGATACTTGATATAATAATATTCAGGGTAGACAAGGAGTGTATTATTTTCTCGAGAATAGTTGCTAGTATAACTTGGGGGGATGATAGTATCTCTCGGAATGTCCAAAAGTTGAGCGAATGCTACGTGTTCGCGCATCACGCGTCATCTCTTTTCCAAATAAAACGAGGTGTATTCTCTTTAGAAACACTTGTACTATTGTACAGCGGCGATCATTTCAATCAATCACATTTTTTAAAACATTGGCGGTCGCTCAGACATTGCAGATTTATTCGTCATTTTTCGATTGGGAAAACGATTCCATATGTGCAAAACTTCTGTACATCTGCCTTGTAAGATACTACCTCTCAAATTTATCAAATATCCTTATATAGAGTGCGTACTGTAGTGTATCTGGCTCTGCTGCAGGGCGCTCCACCATGGGACACTCCATTGTGAGAGACTTCGCTGTTTCTGTACTACACTGCACCTGAGCATGGCAACTAGTTGATACTTCTATTTTACTGTCCGTTCAGAACTTGGGGGTATTGGAGTGTCCCGTTGGAGTGTGTGTAGTAATTTCCTTCCTGACGAATAGCTTCAGGAGACTGTTTCTTGTGTTCTATTGCAACAGATCAAACGCATTCCATGCCACTAAATACGCAATTCCTTTCAACTTTATAGATCATTAATATTTTATGCAATAAATATCTTTCGTCCCTTGTCTGTGCAAATTGACGTACGTTTGCAAATAGGTTGTTTGCCTGCAGCGTCACGGCGCTCGCAGTTGCGCGCAGTGTGAACTCCGATACCACTTTAAAACCCAGCTGGCCTCTCCGGCTGCCACGCGCCTTCGTATTTTTTGGATACTCGAGGGAATTGGAACTCCCGTGTTGCTTCTTACCATGCGTCTGTTGTCTACCCTCGTCGCAACGCTGTCAGCTGCGTCTGCAGCACTAGCTGCTGCTAGTGTTCCTCTGAGAACGCATTCGATCTCTATGCCATATATTGGTATGCCGGGAAAGTTCCCTTCCCTTTTTTTCTTCATTCTTCAGCCGATGTTGACGTCGATGCATAGATGATGAACTTCAAAATCGTTGGTTTGATTTTGGCGGTGATACCGTCATCAATACCAACCGTCAAATCCGCTTGACTAGTAACAGACAGTCGCAATCAGGCCACCTCTGGTCTCGGCTGGTGAGACCGACGTATATTCTACACGTATAAAGCGCTAACCACGTCCGTTCTTCAGCCGTTGACCGCGCCAAACTTTGAAATTGAGTTTGAGTTCAAAGTAAGCGGTCCCACAGGCCATCTCTATGGTGATGGATTTGCACGTAAGAAAAGAGAAAAAGATACGTCAGATTTGTGGTGGTGCTTACGTAGAACGTGGCAGTGTGGATCACCAAACAAAGAGCCGAACCTGGCCCTGTATTTGGTTCTACAAATAATTTTGAAGGTCTTGGCGTGTTTTTCGACACCTATGACAACGAGAGAGCTCACGTAAGCCCTTTTTTTGGGGGGAGGTTTATAACATAGCTTCTGATTTGCTTTAGTATCATACCTTCCCGTATATCTCGGCCATGTTAGGTGATGGTGTCAAGTCTTACGATAATAACAAGGATGGAAGAGAAACTGAACTGGCAGGTTGTGAGGTAGGATTTGCTATGCATGTCACTCAGTAAATTCACTGTGATAATAGGCCCAATTCCGTGACAGAGACTTCCCTACCCGCGCCAGATTGACCTACTACAAAGATAACTACCTCCAGTTGGACGTGATGTGGTCTGAGGAAGATCAGTGGGAACAATGCTTCAAGGTAAATTTAGCCTTATCTCGAGAGCGGATGAACTGATGACACACGTTCATACCATAGAAATCGGACGTTCGATTGCCCGATCATGGATACCTTGGTTTCACCGCTCATACTGGTGAAGTGACAGGTTCGTTCGTTCATTCACTGCATGCTTAGATACTTCTCTACTTACACATGCTCCCCCCGCAGACAATCATGATATCGTTAGCGTTGCCACCAGAACTTTGGAAGAGAAGGCAAAGGAACCCGTAGCTGTAAGAAAATTTAACGGATTGAAAGGCATAGCTAACCAAATGTAACTAGGCTGTTCCTCCTCCTCCGACAAAGGGCAGCTCGGGAGGTTTCTTCATGTTCCTTTTGAAACTTTTGGCGGCTGGTGGTCTGGTTGGCGTTTTGTTTTTGGCCTATCGCATGTACGAAAACAACAATAGAATGAAGCGCTTCTGAATCACCGCATGAGATGAACTTTGTTTCTACCTTTATGAAGAAAACAACGGGATACCATGTAAGGTGATCGTCTAAATTACAGACGATAATGTGTCAAAAAAAAACTTAAAAAAATTCTGCAATCGCTTATCACCATAAATTATAGCCGTATTTGTTACGGCTTGAGTTATCATCTCGCGGCGGGAGCCGTTTGAAAAAAAAAAAAAAAGAAATTTCTCCGTTACTAGTGTATCCTCTGCGCCGCAGTACCATCATCTATGCAGGCTGGCGAGATGGTGTTCTGTTTTAAACATTCTTTAAAGCGCGTCCGTCCCTCGATGATTGTTTTCATGCTGAAATTAAGGGAAACGGACAGTCTAACAAGGATGTCTACGTTTAGAAGACCGGAACTACTGAGGTTTTATCAGAGAGTCAATCCCGGCAAAGATTTGCCGGTTATTATTGACGCAATGCACCATAACTAAAAAGAGAAGCAAAAAAAAAAAAAAAAAAGAGATATCCAACAAATGATTACAACGGGTGGAGATTACAATGCTTGCGCAGTTTTTGAGGGATTAGACTGACCAATGCTCATGGCTCGTTCTAGATTGGAGATATCTGATACAGAAGGAACTGCCAGGGTGTGGTCGGTGTGAGCCATCAATAATGGTCGAGGAGATGAAACAGAAAAGCCGGCTTTCTGATCTAGACGGTGATTTGGTTGGTCAAGCAGCTTACCAACATACTGAGAGTAATGAATGATGAACTCCGCCTGGCGCATTGTCTCGATTGCCTTTGCGCTGCGACGTATCCGAACATAGCGAATCGCACGCTCTGCGGAAAGACACAGTAGGTTCTTAAGGAGCCAACAGCATGCAAACAAGCCGGCGCGACCTACACCTAGGCTATTGCATCAGAACCTGATCAGGCGTCGGGAAAAAAAAGACGCAGCGTACCTCCTCGACAATGCGTCAGTACGTTTTCGCCTTGTCGAATCTTGGCATCGACCAGTTGGACAACCTTATCAATATCATTGATTGTGTCTGGACAGCTGCCTTCGACCATTGGCAGACGAATGACTTCTAAACTATGCCGTTTCGCTGCCTCGAGATACTTTGGCCAAGATGCGCCCAAAAAGCCCAGCTCGGTGTCATCCAGGCAGCTATGAATGGCATGCTTGTCAGAGAGAAAAAAAAAAGATGCAAAAGACAACAACAACAAAAAAAAAGAAGAAATAAATTGCCAGTTATTACCACACAAGCGTTGTGATACCGAATGACCGCATTCGGGCAAAATCAAGATCCAGGTCTCGATTGATAGCCGCGCGACCACGTACAGGTCCAGTCAGCCGAACCTTCTTGCCAGGGCATGAACTTAAGGCAAGGTTCCCCATCATTCGGCGAGATGGATGATGTGCAGCTCTGGCACTTTCCAGCTGGGGCTCCAGTTGGTGGGCCAAGGATGGGTCGGTCAGGTCAAACAAATCAATATTATCGGGTAACTCGCTGAATGAGAGGTATGGTAGGTACTCATTAGGGATAATCCAGCTTATGCTATGTAGATTACCGAGAATTAAGCGACCTAGTTTTCGGAAATTTATCTCGACAGAAATGACTTACTTGATGGGATGCGAAATGGAATTTTTAGGCACTGGTCGATAAGAATAAGCATGTGCATTTAAGGTGGCCGGCGATGACACTGATGTTGGTGAGGTTATATTAACCGCTTCGGGTAAGGTAGATGAAATAGGAGGAGGTGTTGAGCAGTTTGTTGATGACATTACAGAAGCTGCTAAAGCATGGGAAAAGCTGCTAAGCGGGGGAAAAGAAGTGAATTCGGGCGGTGTGCAGAAAAAAGTCCAAGAATGGAAAACGAGGTTTCTGTGACGACCTGACGAACCATCAGGCAAAACCGATAAAAAAAAAAAAAAAAAAGAAAGAGCGACACCGAATGATTCTAACCAAGTATGCTCACATACTCTTTGCTACTTTACTCGATAGGATCGATATTAACCTTGAGAAGGGCACAATGCCGTCACAGCTTATAGAGAGGATAGGAAAAATTGTTAAAAAGTGCCACCTCTCGAAGTATACGGCCGTCGCAGTGCGTTCGATACAACGACCGGAAAATGATCTGGATATAGTAGAGTATCCGTCGATTTGTGCAGTTTATTGTGACACAACAATGTCATTAAATTCCGCAACCGTCAAGCTGTTGTTGTTGTCCTTTCCTCCTTATGTCGAAGATAAACCCCTCTTCTGTTCCTGAACTCCTGATAAAATGCAATTCATGACTAATAGGTGTCATTATCGACGGTCTTTCCATGCACGTCGATTAGACACCAGAACAGCAGGATAAGGTGATAGTGCAGATGAATCCGTGCGACCCATCGGGTAAGAAACGAGAAACGCCTTGTACTACGAAAAAGTCTAATTTTGATCTAACAAAATGATGAAGGTTATCTTACTGCTACGCTTTCAGAATAATGGATGCGGCAAAAAGAAAATTACTATCACGGAATCGCGGTATGCCAACAGCCAAGATTTAAATGCTATCAAGGCACTGTCGAGCACCCGATGATAATAGAAAAAAGGATTTTCATAAAGGAATGGAACGTCCAAAGTCTATTGGAAGTGGATCAAATCTACCAGAAAGTTTATGTCCATCACTTTCTTGGAAGAACTAAGTTATCCTGAATATGTCACTCAAACCTACAAAGTGCCACATGGAGCGAGGCACATAGGATTCAATAGCGAAAAAATCCGATACATTGATCTGAAACACAGAAAAAAAATTTTTTTTTCTCTTTTGAGAACGAATCATCGCCCTAAGGCTCCTTTTCATTTCATCATGTATAAGAGAAGAAATCATAAAGCTACACGGTCGCATATTCGGATAATGAATAAGAAGATAGTAGGTTACGTACGGCACGTCAAATAGGCTCACATGCATCCAAAAGGGTAAACTTTGTTCTGCTGAGAATCACAAGGGTTACAAGGCATTTAGACAGTAAGAATTCCCCGCCATAAGCGAAACTCCTGTACACACCCCAAATCAGTGGAGAGTCCAAGCAGCAGAGCCTCGTTGATAAAGAGGGCTGGAAGAAAAGTTTCTTTCTACCTTCCCAATGCAAGGAGACTTTCGCTATAAAACGATTCGTGACCTAACGCATGCTCACTGGAACATAAGCAGATTCTCCTGACTATCAAAAATTCACTAACGACGCACTATTTCTTGCCTACGTACTGCAAGCTGCTGGGTAGTGCATATATCTTGAACAATATTGTCCTACAGGTGGAACTCTCAGACACCAAACTTCAATGACGGGATGAGTATCCGCATGAAAGATCGACAAAACGTCCTCCCGAGGCATAAGCGTCAGATGGTTTTGCTTCAGCGGTAACTACTAGCTGGTATGGTAGAACGTCTCGTCATCACACCACAAAACAAGCAAAATTTATGTCATTTTACTTATCTACAGCAATGACCTCATGTCTATATTAGTTTCTTTCAAAATGGTTACCGTCACATTTTGCCCAGACCAGTTGGATAAAGACATCGATCCCCGTAAGCATAATCCACTATTCATGCTCAGAAGAAAAAAAAATTTAGCTATAAGCTATTGCACGTGGATAATCTTACGCATGCTTAAACAAACAACGTATGGTTGTTAAAAATGCACCTAGCTACTTTTATGGTTTGAAACAGACCATGCACTGCCAAATTCTGTAACCAAGGAATGCAGCCGACATTAGCAATGAAACTGAAAACCGGCGCGACAAGCGACACACAGTAACGTTGGTTAACGGCAGTCGGTTGCTCGCCGGCAATCGATGGAGGGATATCGGCGTGCGTTGGAGTCTGCGTAAGGCCGATCGGCTTTACATGGTCGGGTGATCTTAAACGTGCCCCTCACCCCTTAGCCAGTGGGCAGAATCCCGATCCTCTTTACGCGTTGCAAGGCGGTACTGGTGTTTGTTTCCATATATGAGAATGTGTAGACAGGCTTGCGGTACCCACAAAGTCGCGGATACCAGCGGCAGTGATTTGGTGTGATGTAGTCGTTACCGCGAACACAAAGAAAAAGGGGAAGGAATGCGAGGCGAACGGTTAAATGCGGGACAACAGATGGTGCATTTAAAATGCACTAACCAGTGACCTACATTTGTTATGTGCTTCTTGCATCTTCTACAATTCTAAAAAAAATTGGGGAAATTATATCCAGACGATCATATTTCTCTTCGAAAACGATTATAATGATTTTCTTGATAGTTAGGGAACATGTTTCATGTGCGAATCCGTGTAGCACTATTGCTCGAGTGATTAGACGATATACTTTCTGTTTTAATGCGAACTGAATAAATTGCGTGCTGTACTTTTCGTCAGCGAAGATTTTCAATGCTAATTATCTTTTTCGATTGGATGGAAGTTTTGCAAAGAAAAGAGAGTATTTGAAGGAATATGATTTTGCTGATTTACCCGTGCCGATCCGATCCGGATATGGAAATCCAAAAAAACTGATCAACCGAGCATAGTCTCTAACCTTAGATTAGTTGATCATAAGATAGGTGAGATAACAAAAGAAAAAAAAAAGAAAAGGAAAATACGTTTTATCACGTATGGATTGAATTTACAATCAGACGCTTAATAAATGTGTCACTCAGTTGCTTTTTACTTTACTTCTTCCTTGTAACTCTATCATTACGGAAAAGATAGGGGCTAAAGAAACCTTTTTTATTTTATTTTTTACCTTCCGCATATAACTGTTGCTTAAACTGGATAGAAGAAATTTGGTAACAATTTAACGAATATCAGCTGATGGTTATAATAGCTTATCGTAAGTTGGCGTAAACAAATGCATGCACGACAACTGACGACAGTGCCCTTTTCGACTATATTGGTTAAAATTTATGCATTCTCTGAATACAGATCAAAAGTGGTAGCATAGAATTTCCATTTGACTGGTACACCGATTCTCGAAGGATACGGCTCCTGGGTAGCTGGAAAATGGTGTAAGCTGCTAAGCACTATACTCCGACACATGAGGTTACCCGGAGCTGTAAGTGACGCTTTCTATTCATTGTCTTTTCCTTTCTTTATGTCTAACAGAGAAGATTTTAAAACTCTTACTTCTTTCGTTGTCGTTATTGACTTTTATTGTGGTTAAAATGGGCTTCTTGTAGTTGGAATGATATTCCACAGAATGATCTTGCGGATTTCCAAATAGTATTAGTCCCTGGCATAGAGTTTCTGTAGGTAACAGCCAAAAAAAAAAAATCTCAGTTGTACTCAGTTTAGTGCATACCTAAAGAAACACTTAACCTTCCTTACGATTCATCTCCCTCCAAACTTACATATAAAAGATAGAATAATTAAAAAAAAAAGGTGCTTTTTTTATCTTTTAACGTCTATTTTCAGAAAAATAGGTAAATCACAATTTCGTTATCGAGATGTTCAAGTGGCACAAAGCGTAATGCCGAATTTGGAAAGGCAGAATTCTCTCTCCTCGCGTCAAGTCCCCTGGCTTTGATCCAAAAAGAGAGAAAATTTCTCTTTCGCCCGTTTCACCTCGCTCCCCGATTGCTTTCTTTTTCATTAGAGGGAATGACACGAGATGCCCTCTTAAGGATGATCGGTTCGGTGCGACTGGTACAGGAAGTGTCCCAATCGGCATCATCAGCAATGAACCGAGAACAGGATTCGACCACCACAGCAATGCCAACTGACGAAGAAACCGTCCCACCAATGACAACGACGATGACAACCACCAACACGACGACTACTACCACCAAAGAAAACAATTTACCTCCATCATCATGTTGGCAATCGGCTCCACCCATTCCGCTTTCCCTTGATTATACCCCCACAGCACCGAATCTCCCGCTTTGGATGTATCCTTCAGCGGCCCGAGGTATCCGGAGCCTTTTTCGGAACATACCGCTTTCACTCTCTGCAAATACCGCAAACTTAGTAGCTGTGTCTTCCTCCCTTCCTTCACCTCCTCCACCGCCTCCTTCTTCCTCTTCGACCTCATCGCGGATAAGGAGACAGGCGCGAAGAAATTCCAAATATAGCATGCGCCATCATCACCGAACAAGAAGACCGTCGTTCGTCAGCTACTCCGCTCCAGGCATGAAGCAACTCACGCCCGCCTTGCGCAATCAATCAAAGGAAGCGCTTTGTAAATCCAAGTCGCAAAAATTACTTTGTCTCTGGCCACTCCCCATTATTACGCGTTATACCATCCTTCTCTCCATTGTTGTGTCGGCTCTCAATTATTTTCATGTTCTAGATCTGAAATGTTCTGCACCATCTTATGTGATTCACCGACTAGAAATCAGCAATCTGTTGCTATCGCCTTTTCTGTTCAATTGGATGTTTCAGGATATTATGATGTTTGGGTGGAACATATTTATTCTTGGCTTGTTTGAAGAATCACTCACACATATGTTGGGCGGTACGCGTCGATTTCTTCAGCTAATTATCACCACCGCTTTGGCTGTGTGCACCATGCGACAAGGCCTAGGCTACCTCTTTTCGAAATCAACCGGATGGGCCGTACCTAGTCTTTTCTTTAGCGAATCCGTGCACGAATGCAATCAAGGTAAGATTAAACATTGGGTTTGAGCTATTTTTTTTTATCTGACGAGAAAGAAAAAAGGGCTTGCACCATTTTTGTTTGCTTTGTTGGTTATGCAATCGCTAAGCCTCGACGACAAGTACATGTTGTTTTACGGTGATGAGCTTTCCAATAACAAAGTGACCGTACGTAAGGTGACGTTGCAGTTGTTGATGTGTCTTGTCAATTATACGACAAAAAACATCCTGTGGTGGTCATTGACGGGCGTGCTGACGGGATATATTGCGACCATCGTTGTTCAGACGTGTCTGGCAGGCGAAAAATGGAATGATGGACAGGATATGAAAGATGTCAATGAACTTGTCGCATTGGACCAATATCGACGAATACCACTGTGGAGAATACTGCTGTCAACCGTCAAACGATGTACTACGGTCGGTGTAGTCACGTTGGCAGTTCTACTACTGTTTAACATGTATCATCTACGCGAGCCTATGGTTGATCCTGCTGTTCTAAACGAGATCAGCCACGATCGGTATATGTTTACATTTGTCTTCATGACAGCACCTCGTCGCCGCGATCCTCCATACCTAACACGAACGTTGGAATCCTACTTGGCCAACTGGCCGGCCCATCCTGAACCAGATTCGCTCTATAGCCGCACACAAGCGATTGTCTACACGCATTTCACCGATCATAAACAATTTGATGCGGCACAGAATCGTTTTTCCAATGATACTAAAGGTCAACAGTATTTAACATGGGTACGCGAGCACGGTTCACAGCTAAATCAACGACTGCATGTTTCCAAGGCATTACGATTGGCAACAGAAACATACGAAAACACCTACGTTGCTTTGATGGAGGATGACTTTCCTGTCTGTGGCTCGAATGAATGGAGAAAAATTGAGAATGTGATTTACAATGCCAATAAGTACGTGCCTAACCATTGCGGGGTATTTGTTGGCACTGGTGGCAGGTAAAAAAAAAATTAGGGAAATAGCAGCAATAAGCCTGACTTGTGTCTATTTCGTTAGTGGTTTATTCATGAAGCCGCATATTGCCCGACTTGCTTCCGAGCTCCTTCTGACCTATACCGATATGCCGCCCGACGTTATGATCCAGAAGTGTCTTATGGGCGAGCTGAAGGAATGTACCCAGTGCAGTGAAACACTCGTGACAAGCAAAACCTTGCTTATGTATCATATTGGCTATAATACCTCGACCAGTCAAGACCGGGTCTACAAAAAAGATGAATTCCAGTGCGGATGGCGACACCCTTTTGTAAGCGTATGCTTAATGCCTTTAAACTTTTGTTGATGTTTGTTTTCTAGAATGGCGACCCCAATGTGGTTACACTTTAATAGAAGTATGGGAAAAAAAAAGAGGAACTTTTTCTTTTCTTTTACCAAACTCGTTACGATTATATTTAATTTACATGAACATATATTTGTACAGTATTCATGCTACCTGTGATAGAAACTCTCAAGTCAGCACAGATAGACGTTTTTTTTTTTGCTTTCACTAATTTGAAGAGCACCAATAAAATTGCTAATACTCTTCTCATTACCCTATAATCAGTCATTCACACTGGAAATTTACGGGATCGGCTTGGAGCGATCTGTGTTGTCGTGACTAAAGCATTTGTACCATCGTGAAGCGAATTGGTATTGAAAGGTTACACGGAGTAAATTAAGCAAAAATGCCTTTCATGGTGTGGCATTTGGGTCATGCTAAAATAGTCTGATATGATAGGCTCCAGATTTATCGCATCATTATGAAGAGCAATGGAACACGAAAGCCTTCAGCGCTGGACGAACCACCCATTATACGATCGCATGCTGATTCCTGTCCAAAAAAAAAAGAAGAAGAAAAATGCAAGAAAGCGCTTGCTTAGTGAGAAGGCAACCTCTCAAGAGCGGATTGATGTTCATTTTTTCTTTAGTTGTAAAAATGAATTAAAAAGTGTCAAGGACTTTTTTTTTCAGGCACTGTACAGATATGCTTGATGATATGCTCTATGAATCACGTACAAGGGTACAAAAAAGGAAGAGTGGGGATTTGACTTTTGGACAATATATATACATTCAGGATGGGTTTGATGGATATAGAAATTAATGGGCAAGCTTTAGCGAATGCATGTTCTGATGGTCTGCTTGCTTCTCAAGTCCATTGGCATACTGGAAATCGCCGCTATTGTGTTGTCTTAGACCCAAAAAAAATTCACGGTGGTCGCAAGTAGGCTTACCTTGTTTCATATTCATACATATCCAAAGCGACGACACAGCTCTCTCGAACGACTTGTTCATTATCCTGCTTGAACTTGTCCAATGTCTCAAGAACCTCAGGTGTAGCAATCGAACCCAAAGCTTCAGCAGCTTCATGACGGACCATATGCACCTCCTTGTGGTCTTGCAAGGTTTCAGTCAAGGCAGGCACTGAAGCGGGATGTTGCATTTGACCAAAGACATAAGCAACTAGATAAAGATTCGATAAATTATCCAAGCGGGTTGTTATTCGTTTCTGTTTTCTTACCTTCATGACGGAACAAAGCTGAAAGAAGGAAGGCAATCGACAGATTTAATCACTCATGCTTTAACTGGTTCATTTCAAACTTACCACTCTTGTCTTTCAATCCTTTAGCCAACTCAAGAACGGCTTCGGTATTACCAATCTCACGAAGAGCAAACATGGCTCTGTAGCGCTCGAACAATTTCAGTTTTGGATTCATCAAAATTTCACCCAGTTCTTCCACAGATCGAGTGGACACAGTAGGAGGAGCAGGATCCACTGAGCTATAGGCACTCTTGTTCTTTTCAATTTCATCCCGGTTCTCCGGATTGTTGTCATAACGGATCTTATCGATAGCAAGTTCACACGTCTCGACAACTGATTCGCTGGGGTCTACGAGATACTTTTCCAACACGGGAAGAGACTCAAGAGAACCAATAGCACCAAGAGCTTCGGCTGCCTATTTATTTATTATTATCTTGTTAGTGGATGGATAAAAGTGATCCAAACAATTTTTCTTTTTACCTCATGGCGCACCATTTCGTGCTCAGAGAGATCTTCCAAGACTTTTGAAAGAATGGCATTGGCTCTAGGATTTCCAATTTGGCCCAAGCAGTAAGCCAATTCGTGCTTTAACAGAGCAGAATCATCACTCAAAGCTTTTTTTTTTTCATTTATGATGGTTAGTTTCTACTTGGTCGATTGGGGGGGTCATTGTTCACCTTTTGCAATAATGTCAATGGATCTATCGTCAGCAATATTCTTTAAGGTGAACAATGCACGAAATCGTTCAGCCATTGGGACATCTTTAGGGGAGTTACAAAGGACAGTTTCAAGATAGTCGTAATTGACGTCAAGTTTCTGCTCTGTTTGTTCCGCCATGGTTGATAGGTTGTATATATGAATAAAACAAAAGGAGAAAGGGAAAAAAAAATATTCTGGATTTTTTCTCGGGTCAAAGCCACCGGGTTCAGTAACCATCCCTGGGGAGTTTCCTTATTGAAACAATGGAACGTGGATGTTATTGCTGCAAGGAGTAAAGCAGCATAGAATTTGTCCCAAGGAAAATATATTTTTACTGCTTATTTGTTTAACCAAAGGCATTTTCTTTTTCCTCTCTCTTCTTCTCTTCAATCACTTATTGGCCCGCTCTCGGGGCGCTTTCTTTGTATTCTTCTCTTTTATTGTTGATATGACCCAGCGGCAACCTGGTACAGCTTTTGAAATACGCTTCTGCGATAATAATGTAATCTACTTCTACAAAACCCCTCATGTCATTTCACTAATGAGCAAATGGCCTATGTCTACTTAAGATAGTTCAAGTGTTCGACCTTACTCGTCGTCAGAACCCGACCGAAACACAGTTACTTCCAAATGGTATGTTAACTTTGTTTATTCAATGAAATCTTTCATGTTGACTCTCTCCAAAAAAAGAATATAACGAGGACGATGTTTTAAAAGGCCGTCTCAGATTCTCGAAATTGGGACATCCCGTTTCGTTAGAACAACCTAACAACTCTATTGAACATAACGATCGAAATTTAGGGACAGCAAAACCACCTCGGATGGAACCATCGAATCACTCTACTATTGAACTTCCGCTAGGAACTGCTTTCGATGTGATTCCTACTACTACAAAACGCCAACCACAAAAGCGTGCAAAGGAAAGGCGTCAAAATCAGGAGAAATCAGTACAAAAACCAATGGGAAGAAAGACTAAAACTGAACCCAAGAAGGGAATTTCAACACAGCATAGCACAGGTAAACCCAAAAAAAAAAAAAAGGCATTACAAATCACGGACCATGTCGATCCTTTTTTATTTACTTTTTTTTACTAACTTATTTAATTAGCAGCAACCCCACCAAGACAGGTTAATCGGATATGCTTGTTATCAATGAATACTAATACCCCAATAGGAGAATCAACCAATCAAAGAAAAGAACGAGGAATACCAGGAGTCCGAGGAACCCCAGAAGGAGAAAGAAAAGACATCTATGCAAGCGTTGCAATCAGACAGCGACGTCGCTCAGGACGAAGAAGAAGAAGAAAAAGAAAAATGTACCAGTACAACTGACGAGAAGTCAATGTCAGCATCTTCTACTCCATCACCTGCTGCAACAGTGGTGCACTCGCCAGTAGAACCGCCACCATCGATTAACAAGCAGACTTTCGAGATGTATCAACCCACCCCACCACCTCGCGCCTCTCAAAGATCTCACTCCATGAAACGTACATCCTTCAGACAGCCCAGCTCGGTAGGACCTTGTGACAACGATCGATCTACCGAGAAAATCCAACATGATGTGTATGAAGCCAATGAGAGGCAAACTTCCTGCTGTTGTATTATCTCTTAACTCTTTTTTCTTGTACAACCACCCCATTTGCATTTTGTTTTTTTCCCTCTTTTCTTCATTATATTACCCCTTCTTTTTAATGCACATTTCTCTCTGTACCGTGTCTGTTTCTATATGCATTTTGCAGCAGAGGTGAATATACAACATCACCCAATTGTATTCTTTTCTTTCAATGATCTTGTAACTGAATCATTTAGCCGCCGGCCATAAGGAAGAAGAAAAAAGATGAGAAGCTGTTTTTTGCCTTTTTCTTTTTTCTACCGACATATCCCTGAATTTTAGCTGCCATGTTGCGAAGTTGATAAGGAACTACGACGATTACAGTCTAGTACAAAAAGTCGTACACGTCTTCCTGCTTCTTCTATCCCCTGCAGTACCTACAGCTAGAGACCCTTATGTAAACCCCCGCGTAGGCGCAGAATATACCTATGGTGTGATGCATTCTTTGATATCACTTCGCTTACAATCACACCCTTTTAAAATGGGACATGCAAGCTAACTTAGATAAAATCCTGAACATTGGCACAGTTAGGAACGTAAACCTTTCTGAGGTGACACAACATGTTGATCTTATCACTGCACTATTTGTGGATAAAGCGAAAGCAAACTTGTTTATGACAATCGGCAAAGCTTATTTACTTTGCATGTTCCGAGGTGGAGATGGCGGCGCTGCAGGAAATAACCCAATAGATCTTTGGCTGTGAAAACACGTTCCGTATTGCCATCTGTATCCTAAGAGTGCATATCTCCACAAGCGTACAAAACAGCGGCAAAATCTCAAACAGGACTTCTTCGGAAGGTTCAAATCCAAATGAGGCAAGTCAATCTGCATCCTTTTTTAATGAGTTTTTCAGTTTGTTATACTCGCGGAAGACATGATTATCCGTTCTTCCAGGCATGTGCTGAGCAATAACAGACCATTTTCGCCCGTGCACCTTAACAAGCTGCTTCAGCTGCTCAACTTCCTACATTGGGTTTTAACGCTAAGTTTGATCATCCACACCTTCTATACCTCTTTCGTAAACGGTGTCCGTTTAAGACTCGGATCCAAAATATTGGTCCACCGTTCACGACACTGCATATCTGTCCTTCCAGGCAGATGACGCTGAATCATATTCCAGTTACCGACACCGTAGACACCTACCGCCGCACGTAGAGCGGCATTTTCCTCCTCCGTCCACTTGTCTCGACGGATAGCTGGATCCAAGGATTTCATCCATCGTTGTAAACATTGCTGACCTGTCCGCTCGCCTACCATGATTGCCACTTGCTGCCAATTTCGATCGCCCACAACCCCCACACTTTCCCGTAGTGAAGCATCATCTTCTTTTGTCCATTTTCGTTTCGAGTACTTATTATTCGCACCAGCTTGGTAGTGTGAAAAACATTGAGCTGCCGTCCGGTTTGTACCAAGCTCTACTGCTATATCATGCCATGTTCCCTCTATACCATGTTTATCAACAAGTTCTGTCAACTTTTGAGATTCGCTTTTTGTCCACGGCTTTTTGTTAATTTGTGGATGTTCTTGTGTCGTCCATTGAATCATGCATTCTGTGGATGTCCGAGTTTTAACCTACGAAAGAAATGAGTTCCGAGTCGGCCCAACACAAACATCACAACATACATAAAGGCTACTGACACGCTGCCAGTCGAATTTGTTGACAGCAACATTCTCTAACGTCTCTTTATCCGCTTTATCCACTTCCCATACTCTCCAAGCTTCATTCCTATGTAACACATTATTAATGCATATCACAACAGAATCTGTTACCTTTGAACGTGTTCAAAAGCTAATACACGTTGTGCTTCTTCGTGTATAGCAACCAAAAGTCGTTCTCGCTCTTTTATTGTCCCTGGATGAAAATACTCCAACTCAGTGTCTTTCCGAAAACATTTGTTCACTTCTTACATGTTTTTGTTTTCTCGATGTCAGGTTCTTCATTTTCATTCTCATGTTCCTGCATGGAGAATGGCTTGAACGGTGGCGTCTGAAATCATACAAGATGTAAGACTTTTTTTTTCCAGCCAATTCTTTCTCTTACCTGTCCTTCATTATCTACAAAGAAGCCTAATCTATCCGTATATTTCTTGTGTATTTCGACACGTTGTTTCCCTAACCGTGCTTCCAGAGCAGCAATTTTGCGTGCATCCCTCTAAGTACCATCAAAAGGTTGTAAGTCGACTCTTCTGTCGTTTCATCGTGTTCAACGTACTGCAATTAGTTCGTTCTCTTTTATCATCTCATTAATCCGTGCAATCTGTTCCTCTGCCTCATGCTGCATCAATTCATTCAATCGAAGGGATTCCTCGATAGCTACACGATCTCGTGGGTACCTCGAACCAGGAATCTCCCCCAACGTTTGCAACTGCAGTATCGCATCCAGCACATCGCCAATTTTATCATCTTCCATATCCTGCATATTCGGTATTTCATCTTCTTCATCCTCATTGTCTTCGTCTGAACTGGAAACTGTATTGATATGACCATTCTCAGGACGCTCCGTTATTTCTGGGGTTTCTATTGCTTCTGTCTCCTCGGTGGAACTTGATCTTCCGGGCGTTTTTTGTCGTTTGGTAGGTTTTTTTGGTGGCTGCCTGCTCCTTTTCGTAGCAACAGTTAGTTCGCATGCGCCCGAATCGTCTGCATCGTCGTGATTCCGGCTCTCTTCCTGGCTTCTTGTCCTATTTCTGGAGGGCTTTTTTCCCTGCGATGCGCTCTCCACGTTTTCACATGTCTTTTTTCGTGGCTGTCTACTCCTTTTTGTGACAATATTCGTTTCGCACACATCGGATTCGTCTGTATCGTCTGCATTCTGACCATCGTCTTGATCTCTCGTTCTCGTTCTACCGCGTCGCGAACTTCTGCGTGGAATAGACAGAGATTGTGAAGAAGATCCTACTTTTTCACGTAATCGCAGGCTTCGACGGGCACCTGTTGTTGCAGACATTATGCAGGATTGAAGGATTTGCCTTGTTCCAAGCGCCCCCGAAAAAGGGTTGATTTTCCGATAGGGCTTTTCCTCGGACAGCCATCCGGACAGCCATCCGGACAGCCATTCGGACAGCCATTCATAGTCCTCTTGGACACCCAATTCACGTGCTATTTTGGACAGCCAATTAGCGGACATAGCTGAGCTGTAGGATGCATCATCGCTTTGTACTCCGAATGAGTTTCCTAGCATACACGCGACAAATTAAATGTATACACCATTTGGTCGATCAGTGATAATGGAATTCTTTGGTAGATACTCTTACCGTATTATGTTACTGCTGTATGGTATCAGTCCCAACAATTTTTTTAGTGACAACAAAATGATGGAAATCTCTTGTCTTCTTTCTTCTCCCTTAAATGTTTCTCCAGAGGTAAGTGTCATTTTTGTAAGAACCGTACAAGTAATGTATTGTTTATCATCAACACGTGCAGAAGCACAACGAAGAGTGCATGCTTTATTGTTACCGTGAACATTCGGTTTTACAAAGATAAGCACTTATCCCATACAGAATCTTCTGATAACATCTTTCATCGTCATATATAACACTTGTGCACAAACAGGACTATGAGAAGATCATACAAAGGCGAATCAAGACATGCTTTTCACTTCTCTTTTCTTTGCAGCTACATATGTTGCGAACATTTTCTGATAAGTACTTTCTTATTTATGATCGTGCAGCCAGCTATTTCATCGTATTTTGTTTTAGGTATAGATCCGGACTGCAGGATGGCAATGAAAGGCTTCAGAAAGCTACACCCAGTTGACAAAATCGTTACTGATTTTGATTGGCTGAAATCGGCTTGGATTCTGGAAAAGCCATATATTGGCTTGCCTGCCTTCCTGTAGTCCATGTGCACGAAAGTGTACGTATCGCCGTAGATAATACGGTTTGATACTTAAGGTAAGCGAATTCCTATATTCTCACTGATTTTCTAATCATTCTGTTAGGTTCGTTATTAATCATTCATACTTCGCAAGTCATTCATATATCGGAAAAGTCATCCCAGTCAATTCTATACTGGATACCATTTTTAATACCATGCGTCACCGGTTAAGGGTACGTTTTTCAAGCTTTTTATACTATTAGCTGACTTCAAAACAGTGCACCATAGGTCACCGTAGCCACGCGGGCAAAAGAAGGCCGATGATGGACGGCTTTGGCTGTCCGAAGGCAAATCCTTTCCGATATCTATGACAACCGTTTTCTCCACGCACAAAGTTTCAGGAACCCTACGATGCACTTGCACAAAGAGAGTCGGCATAGAAGCTGGAAATATGGAATACTTACTATTATCCAACGACTCGGTAGATAATTGATTCAGAAAAAGGCTTTTCGATACACGAATGATTTGCAGGAAAAACATTCTGATCCTTATGACACGCTATAGATAGTTATACATGCAAAGAAAGCAGACATCCATATCATGTACAGTTCTTCAAAATGTAAGCAGATGTATGCAAGTGCGATCGTCTCATACAGTTTTTTTTCTTTTTTTCGCTCGAATACCAAATACGTAGTTTTCGCTTATTCCGCGATAATTCTCCGCCGTCACGTCTCTCAAGAACACGTCTCACAAGAAAAGGCATGTTAGCAAAACGGACTCATTCATTCAAGAAAAAGAAAAAAGAAAAAAGAAAAAAGAAAGACAAAGAAAAGAAAGAAAACATGGTGCAAGTCATGATCTTCGCAAGAGTTGCTCAATTTGAATGGATGCTTAAGATATTTGTATATACATGGTGTAGTTACGTAGGAAAACTCCCGTGAATCTAGAGAATCAAACGTACCGATCAACATAGCCCGATTTGTACACGGTGAGAGGTTATGTATCACGTTACAGGTGCCGCATGATTGCCACCGTCTGTTGCTGGTGGCATCGGTCTATTTGCCCTTGGACGTCCGCGGCCTCTCCCGCTTGCTCCTGACTGGGCTTTCCGTCCTTTCCTGCGCCTGTGTTCTTCTTCTTCCGTATCATCAAAACCGTACATGGTTTTGGCTTTCCGAGTAGCTCGTGTCTCCGATGAATACATCTTCCATTCACCAATAAGTCCCGCTCGAATGTCTTCCTGACCAAGCCACTCCAAAATCTCGGATGCTGTGCACCTATCCTGCGGCCGGGTCTTAAGACAACGCAGCAAAAGTTGACGACTGAGTTCACCATGCACCTCGTGTTCAAGCGCTCTCTGTATACGGTAATCATCCTCCGCCACATAACGTAAACCTTGTAAATCCGTATCCAAAATCCCTCGCCATGGTTCGGTCTCGGCAAACACCTTCCAGATCATAACACCAATCGAATAGATATCTTCTGCTTGTGGATGGATCAACCACGGCAGAACGTTACTGTCCGATCGTGTCTTTGGCAAAGTTTGAATGGATCTAATAAAAACCACAAACAGTTAAATCTCTTTTTGCCAAAGAATAAGTAATAACATACCTATACATCCTGTAGCCATGATCAGGTTTGCCCTTCACCCATGGTAATAACTTGCACCACGCTTCCAGTTCTTCTTGTGTCTCTGGGACAACGTCCCCATCGTATTCCCAGGATGCGCGTGGAACGTCGACAAACCAATCGCGAACATCTTGTGCTTCACAAAAGACAGCCTTACCAAAATCAATCAGGTATAGGCATATTTTAGAGCTGCCATCTTCAAGCTGTCCGTCAATCTTGTTGACCATCATGTTCACTTCGGAAAGGTCACGGTGTGCTAGTCCTGCATTATGGATGGTCTTCATGCACACAAGCATTTGATAGATAATGTTGTACTTTTGATAGGCTGTCAGCCGATGATGCGAATGAACATGCGCGTACTGTTTTAGAGTCGTTTGATATCTATCGGATCGTCATGAGTATTTCAGTTGAACAAAATACGATAAGTCAACCTTTCCATTGATAGTCCTGCTATGTCTCCATTATCATTGTAGAGAATCTCCCGTAGCTGAGCCATATGCGGAAGATTTCTCAGTTTCCTACCAGGTTTTTCGTAAGCTTTGTTGCATTTACGTCAGCTTATACATACATTAAACAAGCAACTTCCGTAATACGCTGGTACATGGTCATTTGTCGAAACGTTTGGACGACCACTTCGTCAAGAAAGTAAACTTGTTTAAAGAAACCTTCGGAATTTGGTGCCGACCAGTTCACACGGCTGTACTTATCCGATATTTTGCAGACAGAGACTCCTTTGGCTTCACACACTGACATTCATTCAATAGCTGTTAGTTCAACCCTAATGACCAGCCTCTCTCCTATGCTTCTTACCTTTGAATAATTTCTGCCACACTTCATGTGCCATTTCGGGTGTCGCTAGTCTTGCTATGTCTGCCGCAGTTTTTGGCACAGGAGTCTTGTCGCGCTGACGGTGCGTAGTAACGGATTTTTCTGACGCGTTTACCTTTGGCACCTTGGTCTCTACTTGTTTCGTGCCATCCACTACCGTTTTATCTGATGGATGACGTCCTGGACGCTTGTTCTCTCCATTCTTTCCACGGGGTTCACTGCTTTCAGCGGCAATTTCAGCCTCTTCCTCGTTCAATCCAAGTACTCGACAGGCGATCTTTCGCAGGAGTTTACGCGTTTCTTCGTTATAGTTTCCATTCTTTTCATTCTTCTCCTCAGTCAGCGGGACTTTGGCAGTGGCAAACATCCGTCGAAAATAGTCTCTGTCGATGGATTCATTGACCTCAAACGTTACGCCTTCAATAACACGAAGTGGACGAAGGTGAATCCAACCTTTTGGTGAGGATTCGTCTGTGCAAACGTTCATTTGATCAATGTCGTAAAGTTCGCCTACAGGGTAGGCCAGAACCATGTCTGTTTCGATTTGAAATTGCTTTGACCGTGACCGAGAACGACTAGCTTTGGTGTTATAAAAAATGGCCAG
Source organism: Saksenaea vasiformis B4078 (assembly GCA_000697055.1). NCBI lineage: Eukaryota > Fungi > Mucoromycota > Mucoromycetes > Mucorales > Saksenaeaceae > Saksenaea > Saksenaea vasiformis. The sequence continues at coordinate 25,322 of JNDT01001780.1, read as the reverse complement.
TAAACCCTGTGCTCTAGCCTGCCGGAGGAGAGTACGATTCTTCGCAATATAAAATCGTGGAACGATTTGGTGATTTCCTGTAGGATCTGCTTTCATCCTTTCAACTGCTTGGAAAAATGGACCATTCAACTGAAGATACAGTAGTTTTTCATTGGTCAATCCTCGCGTTTCTTTCGCTTTTGGCTCCAGAGGCGAGAGAGCAGAAATGGTATAGACTTTGCTATAAAGTTGATCCACGGATGTAAATAACAAGTATGTCGGTAGAAAAAGAAAGTAAGCAAGTTACTTACGTCTGTTTTGAGAAAAGTTGATCCAAAGGCGGGTATGAAAAATCAGACTCTTCCGGAAGTGCGCTGGATGTATCAAATTTAAAATCGTGTGATGCTAATGAATGATGCTGTGTTTTCCTACAAGCAGGGCAATGACGTTTGGTGGCGGCATCAAAGAATGAGAGACCTACCGTATCTGTTTTTTCAAATCGAATACAATTTTGTAAAACAACCTTTCCAAATTATCTGCATGTTTCGGGATCGTGCCGGCGTTACGATGGAACGACTTGGCATTATTCCATATGAGCTGCATATCGCGTTCAAATTTCGCAAAGGCTGTATATTTGCCTGCCCACATGTTCTGTTCAATTGTTGACAGATCCATTGGTTGTTTGATTTCTTGATGATAGACAAAAGCCGTCGCCGGGACGGGTTGGATAAATGGCCAACAATCGGGCGTGGCAAGCAACATGTTGAGAATAAAGCGATAGAGACGAAGGAAAAGTCTGGTTACATTGGTTGGAGGTTCGAATTTCACACCAGAGATATCAATCACGTTTTTTGAACCGTTCTCGTTTAGTGACACGTTTTGACTGGACGTCACCGTTGTCGAAGTCTCTTCTTTTGTAGAAGGAGTTCGCGGAGAGATAGTAGTGTGGATGACAATATTCTTGCTTCGTAATCCTTCTACAATCATACGCTGTAATGCCACTAAATCGCCATTGGATATCTGCGAACCGACAGTTTGTGATACTTCCTTGTCACCCGAAGTACCTAGGATCATTGCTGTGACCACTTGCATGGCCGCAGCAGGCAGTACTTGCTGTGAGTCTATTATTGACGGTTCGGCTATTTCTACAACAGGGAGTTCTTCAATGGATATCGGTACACCCAGGGTTCGCAAAGTGGCGACGGTCAGGCGACGGAGGTTTTTATCATCGAGATCAGGTTTCATTGGATCCTTGTTTTGGGTAACAGAAGAATTGTTCTCGTTCACCGAGAAAGGCCGGTCATTGAAAACATGCAAACGTAACTGAGGTCTGTTTATTGTAAAGGCCAGTGGGGTGTGCTGATCATGAGCGTGTCCAGGCTCAGGTGGTATGAGACGCAGTTTAATTCTCGGTCTTTCGTTAAGTTCTGTTTTTGATGGAGACCGTGGCCGTTTTCGGGATGTAGATGACTGAGCTTCTACCCGAGCTCGTTGCCCGGAAGAAGTACTGGATCCGTCAGAGAAAGGAGGATCTTCTGGTTGAGGGGGAATAGGCTGTATATCACCACAAGCTAAAGAAAATGAAGGATGTCAACCGAATCCTTTTTTTTTCTCCCTCTCTTTTCTTTTACCTTGTTGTATGGCCATATTTTGTCGAAAGAGTTTATCTACTTCTTGATGGAAACTATCGTCTGACATCTCATTTGCTTCGGCATCGATATTTGCAAACTCCTGAGGTTGGCTCATCCCCTCATTCTCATTCGTCAGGCCAAGCGATTCCAACGTTGGAAGTTTCCAAAACAGTTGGTCTACAAGACCATTAACTGTACCGACAGTGGAATCATTGTTCTTTTCCAAGGCCCAGTTCTCCATCCGATCCGAGATGAGAGTAGCTGTTGCGTAGTTTGTGGTCTGGTTTTTGGTTTATTCAATCGTTGTTGTACAGAGACGAAGACGATAAGGGCGTCTGAAAGGAGTATTGCAAAAAGAAGGGTGTGTCAGTTTCATTCACAATAGATCGTCCTTCACGTTGAGAGGAAATATATACATATTTATATGTAGCTTTTTTTTTATAGGCTCACCCTTTGTAGGCTTCCGCTTAAAGTCTTCTTCCTTATTTTTTTTTTGTTTGCCGGACAGACAGAATTATAGACTGAGCTTAAAAAAGGCACGACTGTGTGTTGAGAAAGGCCGTTACTTTGAGTTGACTGATTGGCCAATCATAATGGAAAACAAAGAGAAAGGCACAGGTGTGTGTGTGAAGAAAAAAAAGGAAGTCAACATTTTGTCGTCATTTATCCAAAATACAAGAAAAAAGCAGTTTCCTTTGATACCATTCTTCTTTCACTGCTTTATTTGAAGGAAGACATGATTCTGGGATGTCTCTGGATATGTTATAGCTTACGTTTACACAAGGGCAGGCTGACGAAGTGGGCTTGCGTAACGCGAGAAAAAAAAAGACGATGATTGTGCACAACAGCTGTATCCCTGCGCTGACCCAGGGATTGGTTGAATAATCGTACAGGGTAAATTATGGAGGTAATGCTTATTAAACAAACGAACGGTTCAATTGGAGTGGTATACAGCTAATGTCTGGTACCTATGTTTCCTTCTCGATGATGCAGGCTATGTCCAGTAGACTGAGCCTTCATTTCTTCACAAAAACATGACCAATCTTTTTTGCGTACACTTAAAAAGGAACATGTTGGTAACTTTCATCGACGAAATAGTGAAAGGAATTAAAATTAAGCACTTTTGTTTATAAGTTGCCATCCTGTCCGTTCCCTTGATTAGGTGAGGCATGCATATAGGATTCGTTTGGTAAGAGAAAACGGTGTTTGCACAACCAAATTTTTTTCTCTCTGTTTCGCACCGACCACTTGTAGTCTAAATGCTGGAAATCTGGAGTAACAAAAAAAATAAAAAGGGGAATCCATTTAGTTGGATTAGAACGCTCTGAAACCACTTCATGTTTCTAAAGAAAAAAAAACACACGTTTGTTGCTTAAGCTCCACGAGGATAGCCACGCGACAAGCTCATCAGTCCGGACAAGCTTGAAAAAGAAAAAAAGCCGGTTGGATGCTCAATTGTATCTTTATGACCCGATGATTTTTAGCATTTTCTGCACTTTCCATTGACTTTTAGGTCTATTGTTATGCCATGAATGATTCACTGAGACAACATACTTGTTGCTAAGCTGCACCATCAAATAAATATAAAAAATAAGGAGGAAATGAACGCGGGCCAACAAAATGCATTACTCAGTACGAAGGAGGCACCATGCACGTTAAACTTGTTACCTTTTAGATAAAGGAGCCCCAATTTATGACAGGAGGTCAACACCTGAACCCTGCGCATTAGTGATTGACGGGGAAGTATCCAGTTTACTCAAAAAAAGCCCACACGCGCAACCGTGAGCTGTCCTTCAAGCACATGTACCTTTTGTAAATCTTGATCTTACCCCTTCCATCTCTCCCCGGTATGCGTCATCCTTTCTTGGTCTATTAATAATAGCCACCCACTTCGACACTTCTTTCTCTTTTGCTCTTCTTTTTTTTTTCTTCTCCACTTTTTTGGCCATGTCCTCTCGATCGCTTGGCGCTGCCAGACTACCTAATTCACGGCAGTTGAACGGCGTATCCTTACCAAAATGTCTGCGTGATGACTTGACGGGTACGTTGACAGCCACCAGCAGCCAAAACCTTAATTTCGCCCGTCTTCAGGAATACCCTCGTCTGGCCGCCACGTTCAGACACAAGCCATTGCGGCAGAAGATCCTTCGCCCCTCAATGTACAAAAGACATTCACAGATATATCTACCGTTGACAGAAATCGCCCCTGTGTACCACAGTACATGCACCGACGATCCTACAGAAAATCATTCAAGAAAGTAAGAACAACTATCTCATCATTTCGACATAAAAGATATCAACCCGTTGTTCGATTTATCCATAGTCCGTTCTTGCACTGCTAAAAAAATTCAAAGGAGTAAGTCTCTTCTCCAATACTCGCCCAAGAGGAGGTAATTTCATTATTCGAACAAGACACCCCTTATTTATGCAATTTGCCTTCCTCTTTTTCGACAGAATCGGCGACGCACTTTGTCAGACGATAACGACACTGCATCGGCTGCACGACTGACGACGTTGTCTTGTCTACCTCGCCGACAGGCAGCGCCATCCTTGCGCAAACGATGGCAAAAAGAAAATGGACCTAAAGCATCCATACCAACAAACATGCACGAATTACCTAGTCCGAAAACCCCACCTGCTGGTCTAAATCAAAATCAAAGACTTGATAGACGCAGTGCGACATGTCACGAAGTCATCGAACGATTGCCAAAACCAGACCAAAAAAGTCGGAACACGAGCCGCATCAAACATTGTTCACACTATAGCATGAGCACAAGGGCTAGTCGCTCCAGTACCACGATGAGTTCTGTCTATACAACGTTCGCAAGTCCTGATGATGAAACCCTTCCGCAGTTTATATGCAAGCGTCATGGGTCTTTTGACGTAGACTTGCCTCGTAGTGGTGACACAGGAATAGAACAACCACATGACAAAGATGATAGTAGTAGCGATGAATTCGTAGATGCTGCAGAAGATCCAACGTTAGACTCTCAACTCGAGACCAACCAGAAACAGAAAACAATCCAGCCGTCAGAAGAGACGGCTACCAAATCAGACAAACAACAACCAACGGCACCCGATGTTGATACTGTTATGGAAGCAGCCAACGCTCTGTGGGCAGAAGACACGTCTTTTTGTCCTGTCGAAAACATAGCCGAATGGCTTGGAACAGGGTAAAGCGCTCGATAATCCCTGTTTTTGCACAGAAAAATGAACCTTCGTTTACTTAGTGATCCCATGCGAGCAGCTGTGCTGAAGGAGTACATGAATCATTTCGACTTTTCCCAGCAACGTATCGACAGGGCATTTCGCACACTGTGCGCAAAAATGTATTTTAAAGCGGAAGCGCAACAAATGGATCGTATCCTTGAAGCATTCGCATGTCGCTACTGGGCATGTAACGGAGACAGTATACTCGGTAGCCAAGGTAAATCCATTCTATTTTCTAATATCAAATATTCATGATACGCTCATCGCCAAAATCCTAGATGTTGTGTATGCTGTGGCCTATTCAATGCTTCTACTCAACACCGATCTCCATGCAGCGAAAGAAAACCATCGCAGGATGACAAGGGCCAAATTCGTAAAGAATACCATGGCAACGACACGATTACTTCATTCACCATCTTCACCGGACGCGTACCTTCATTTCAGTAACTCCAGCCATTTCTCTCTTGGGCTGCCGATCAGCGACAGCGTACGTTCAGCACTGTCTTCGGCATCGACATTACCTTCCTTCCGAGCTATCCGCAGAAACCCGAGCGTGAAGAGCTTGAGTTGTATCCAAAACAGAAAATCCTCAGATAACATGAGCATTGCCCCAGCGCGGTCGATTGAATCACTGGGTGCAAAAAGCTTGGTTGATCAAAGTCTTGCTAGAAAGCAGAAAGCTTGGCTAGCAGAAATAGAAATTTATCTCAAGGTACGTCTCCAACTGAAACAAGTAAATTTGACGATCATGAACATCTTTGTAGGAAATCTACAATAGCATTAAAAACCAACCGATCGGCCAATTATCAGCTGTGGAAGAGCAAACCACAGAGAAAGAAAGACCGTCCACAGATATGATGGTTCATGTGGATAGTTTCCGCCGCTATTCCGAATCCTCATCTTCTGCGGGGGCATCCAACATGCTAGATGCTGATTGCTCATTATCTACCGTGTTTCTACCCGCTAGTCCAAATGCACTAGCTGCAACTGTGGGAATTAATTTGTATAAAGAAGGCTTTGTGATGCGCAAGCAGGTCTTGGAGATGACTGATCGAAAGGCAAAAAACCGAGGATGGCAGCTCTGTTATATGGATGTGCGTGAAGGCGAACTCACAATGTATCGACCAGCCAATGGTTTGTCCAAGGATCGAAGGCGAAGCCTTGTCCTTTGGAGTCAAAACAAGATTTATCATAGACAGGAAAGCCTCCACTCACTACCTCCCACAGGTGGCGAGGATCGTGGCAATGGGGGTCTGTGGAAGGTAGAGTAGCTATATTCCAACTTTTTCAAAAGGTAGTAATTGACAAAGAACTTCTTTTTTTTCCTTTCCAGTACGATCATCAGCAGGTTCTAGGCAAGATCGACATGAAACACAGCCTTGCACGGTTACTCCCACCTCCAGGATGGAATGGACAACGACAACACGTGTTTTGTTTAGAAACAGCTGATGGTGCTGTCTGGTTATTTGAAGCCCTCAATTTATACTCAATTCTGGAATGGGTCTCCGCCTGCAACTATTGGGCTGCGCTGAAAAGCAAGGAGCCATTACTAGGAGGAGTGTGCAATCTTGATTACGGTTGGGGAACAAGTTTGACAAAACAAGCGGAAGGAGTAAAAAGTTCTTCGGAGGAAAGTCCCCTTTCAGATTGGAAACCACCTATGCCCTGTCTTGTTGCCAGTACACTCTCCGAGACGGATCAATTACAAGTCCTTACAAACTATGCCGAAAAACTTGTCTCTACGTTAGAAGAGCATCGTAGGTTAAAGGATCTTATTGACAAAAAGGTGAGTTTACATGATAAGTGTTGTATGCAGGAGGACTCATCACAGTCCACAGTATCCTTCTCACACCTTCAACAAGATAAAAGCACTCACGAATTGGGAGCAACGGACGCAGTATCTACTTCACGAAATCATAAAATACCGCACCTACATTGACATCATTCATCGGTCACTCCAAGCAAAGTCCAAGGACACACAGCCTAAGCAATCTACAGATTTGTCAGCATAACAACCTCTTAAAACTCCCGTCCCTCTCTCTCTGCTGGCTCAGCGATGCACGAACGTTATGCTTATTTTTAGATACTCCAAATTTATCGATGTGATATACCTTTTTCCCCAAAAAAACACAAAAATTGCTAAGACAATAGCCTCTTTTGTATCTGCTACAAATTAAGGATTGGCTAACACCGATTATATACTTCATGAAGACATAGGAAAGTGAAACAAATTCTTCTTAAACAGTCAATACATAAAGAATACATTTAACAATCTATGGTACAAATGGAAAGGGTGGAGAAGACTGCGGAAGATTCGGCCATTATTAAATATGAAGAACAGGTGCTGAGAGAACCCCCTTGTTACAAGCAGGTGACTGTCCATGCATACTTAAAGAGATGTACCTATCACGAACAGCTCAGACGAGGTTGCTGCTGGAGAAACCGATACCATACACATCGCTGTTGACCTTTAATTCGGGCATGAATTCAACCTGAAGCAAGCGCAGTTTCCCATCGGTGGTCTTCCATGGCATACTGCCATTAAACCGCAATCGCATCGGAAAAGGAAACCATCAACAACATTGAAGGGTACACGGCCATGCAAATAAAGGTGGATGTAATTTAACTAACGCAAAAAATGCTTTGCTACAATTATTGTTCAAACGGTAGAAGAGAAGCATTATGATCGATCGATCGATCGATAGGCAACCTCCAGCTGTGCGATATCCAGAGTACCGGGTAAGATAGGAATAGTGGTTATGTCGTTGAGAGATGGATCTGCGTATCCAAAAGGAGAAAACTCCTGTCACTTCCATATGAATAGAGTATGGAGACTTGTTGACAAGCAGTGTCGCTTTACCGCACAGGGCAACATTTCCTATGAAAGCGCGGGGATTGGCTGAAAACGAATACCTGCAGCATCCGTACCCTGTTTCTTGGCTCTGTACCTTACTGATGTTTTAGCCAGCCGATGAGATCAGACTGGACAGTCTAGATCAAGCATGCGTTTAAGTTTAGGTTTTGTTTGCAAATTCAGTCTGAATCAGATCTCACAGAAAGTCTTTACAGAGATTTGTAAACAACCCGAACGATAAACGAAAACGGAGGAGATTTCTCGGAATCCCGCACCGCCAAAAAAAAAAAAAAAAAGGAAAACAAACAAGCCCACATCGTAAGAAGAAATAGAGTCTAGCACTATTAGCAGCGGTTTTGGAGGCGGTTTTCTGCGAAGCTGCATATCAAGTAGGAAGCTTCTCATTGCAATGACATCGTTTTATGCACATACCACCGTGCATAATGGTGTAGGGGATCTCACATGGAATTACAGGCGTTTTCGTTCAACACCAGCGCAATGGGCTTTTACTAGAAGAGTTTTCATGATGTTGCTGAATTTTTTTAATGGGTCCCAAGCGAAATACTTTTTAAGCGGCGCAATGCCTATGCAAATAGAAAAACTGCAGCGGTTACCATACTGACAGCAGAAAGTAGAAATAGTCCCCGTTGATAATGTTGCGATGTTGTTGCTGATACATGAAGTCGACCATATTTACCGATAGTATCGTCTGGAAGAGGTGCAGATTGAGAAGGATGGACAGTTGAATGCGCAGGAGAAACAGATGGCGTTTTTGAAGGTGTGGGCGAATGAGTCATGGCAAGTGTCGTGGTCGATGTGAGTTGCATTGAGGACGGAAAGCTGGTCGTCGTGTTGGCTGTAACAAATGGGGTTGGTGAGATAATCGAGGAAATGGTGGTAGTTGCATTAGCCGTTGGTATGGACGTCGCCGTGTGATTACTAGGGAATATATTCTGTGATTGTTCTTGCCCAAGGACCACTGCCCCAAAGATCAACAAGAGGTACAGAAAATACATGGATAGATTCCAAAAACGAAAGAAGAGGAGAGAAAAGTTTTGTTAATGGGGAACTTCTCTTTTTTTTTTATTTCGCCATTGAACTAGAGAGGGGTATTAGGGGTGAAAGGAGTTCAACCAAAAAAAAAAAAAATAACAAAATAAGAAACGGCGCTGGGTTTGAGTGGATATAGGTGTATGTGCAGCGGATATGCGTGAGTGGCTATTACCTTCTCAACTTTCTTTTTCTCTCTCTCTGGGTATATGAGAATGGTATTTAATGCCTTGTATCTTTTAGACTTGAGAGTTCCCGCTCTAGCTCCTCTTTTTCATGTGCAAATCGTTCTCCCCTGTCACGAAGTACTCCAATGTAATCGATAGCTAAGAAGATAAAATAAATAAGCGCGACCTCACATTGGGTTGCCCTTCTCTTTACCTTTGCTGAGTATCTCCCACTTGCTTGTTTTGAGACTCTTATCGACAGGTAACAGATCGCGCAGTTCATCAAAGAGCTCCTTCATCTCTTTACGTCTTTTCCGTTCCGCCAATTTGTGGCTTACACGTAGTTCTGGCGATCGTGAATAAGGTACAGAGACACTTGTTTTCCGTTTTCGTTCCGACGAGTGGGACGAAAGCGATTCATGTGATACGGGCGCGTCCCGCCTTGCTGGAGCTGCAATGGAGTGGCGTCGCACATGTTCTTCTTCTTCTTCTTCTTCTTCTTCTTCTTCCAGATGAGGTGCTAATGGGTATGGTTTGTGGTTGTCCCGTGTGATATGGGCAATGGAAGGCAGTGAATCCCGTCGCCATGGTGACGATACTGTATTATGTGAAGAAGTTCCCGTCGCCAAGACACGCCCAGTTAAATCAAGTCGATGATCTAGGGGCGAAGGATGGATGGGAGAAGGCGGTGGGGAGTTCCAGGAGAATGCATGCTTGAAAGGTCGGCCTGTTGCATGCAATATAGGATCTGTTATCGATCCTCTTCTTGAGTTAGATGATGCATGAAATGAATTTGGGGATGCAGTGATTGGTTGCAGCATCCTGGAGCTGGGATCCAACGATGCTCGTCTTTCCCGATTCGGATCAGGTCTTTCGTGATAGAGCATATGTTCGTCATGAGATGATGTTGGGTAATGGTTTACGAGAAGCATATTTTGTTACAGAAGAAAGTGAAGAGGAGTTTACCGTCAAAGAAGAAAAAAAAAAGGAAGAAGTTTAACGGGAAACTCCGCCGAGAAGAATAACACGTGCCAGACCTTCTTTGCCACGAGTCTTCCACATGGTTACTCTTCATGCTTGTTCAGCGCACTAAAAATGGCCATAACTTCCTTGAGTCTTTCACATGAACTATCGCTGTATTTATACACGTGTCGGTAATCATAGGAAACAATTTAAGGCTTATTGGGAACCATTCCTCTATCAAACGTGCCTGCATGAAATGACGCTGTCTTTCTCCAAGGATATACTGCGCCGCTTAAAATTAACTTTTAAGTTTTAGGCTGGGCTTTCCACCTTGAACAAAATATGGCGTAAGGCTGTAGGCTCTAAAAGTCGACCTCGCATTTTCAAAAATACTGTCGCTCTACTTGGGAATCAAATGTCGCCATCTGAGAATACGTTTGTCGCAGAGAAATCCTTGGTGACTCTGCGTATACGTATACTGTGCCACTGGTGTACTAGCTCTCACGATGTAGGATATCCTATCCTAGACTTGTATAAGACCATATTACATCATGGTGAGAAAAGAGTGTATTACCAAATAAATTGTCAGTCAGTTGCAATAGAAAAGCCATCTGTCATTCTTGTAAAGTTTTCGACTTGCATGGCAAAGCTGCAATGTGTATCAGAGGCCACGTTATGCGTTGCTTCGGCATTCACCTGAAATGTCTTCCACAGCCTTCTTATACTGCTTTGGATGAATTCCAGCCCAACAATACGCCCATAGGTTCATCTAATTATCAGTAGTTTATGCATGCGGTATAAACCTCTTGTTCAAGCTAACGTCTCTATTCTTGCTTCATCATTTCGTACTGCTCCAGTGACTAGTGTACGTTTAGATACGGTTGCTTCAGTTGCGGTGTGTCGATCTCCTTACGGCTGCTATATCCAGAACTGCAGGTATTGCGATGAGATGTCCTTTGCTGAACTAACAACGCGGCTTAGCGGGACAGTGGACTTAGCGGCCAAAGCGAACTTGTCTGTCTCCGCGCATTCATACACATGTCTGTAAACTATCCTTTTTTATCAGACAGCCCATTTGTAGAAAATTGCAGTAAAGGCTGTTCGGCTTCACGCGATTTTTTCATTGATAGTTAAAGGAGAGTGGGTGTGGGATTGACATTCTCTGCTACAAGCAACCACACCCAACAATGCTTTGGCTTCTTAGGTAATGCCTTCATTGCATTTTGTATGTGGTCTAAAAGGAAGACTCACTTTTTTTCAAGGCTATCTAATTCTGCTATCATTTTCTGTACAACCTACCGCTACTCTAATAACGAAGCATTGGACTCTTCTAAGTAGTGTGAGTAACAGAGATTCCTCCGTAGACCTCCAAATAACCTTTGGCATACACTTAGTTTGTCTAAAAAACTGCGAATAATGAATGCTGTAAAGGACGACTTACGCTTTTGGCAAAATGCTGCTTGAATTTACAAACAAAAGTGGCATGTTTAACAGGGTAAGTTATATATTGCGAAACCAAAATAACCTCATGGAAAGATAATTATAGAGATGTGCTTAGAGTAACTATTAGCTGTTTCATGTCCGTGCCTATTGCGGCTGTTTGTACTTTCGTTGTGCTGCCCAGTCCACTAATGGACTTGCAATTAGTTTAGCCCACACAGCAGCATACCCAAACCAGGCTGGTATGTAAACCTCGCGTTCCTGTCGGTCAGAGGCAGAAATTATCCGTTCTGCTACTGTCCTGGCGGATAACAGATTCTTCCGTGATCCTGCAACTGCACCCTGACCTAGGTTACCGTCAACAGCAGAATTCCGTAAGTCGGTAGCGACTGAGCCTGGACATACTAGTCCCACATGGACACCGTACTGCTGCACTTCCACGCGCAGCGAATCGAAAAACCCGTGAACAGCATGTTTAGACCCGGCGTAAAGGGCTCGTGTTGGCGCTCCAACCTTTCCTGCCATAGACGAAATTACAATGAAATTTGGCATACGGGATGTCTCGATGAGCAACGGTAGTAAGCAACGAGCTGCTTGAACAGCTGCAAAGTAATTCACGTCGGTTATCCGCCTGGCTGCTTCGTCAATGGGATTTGTATCCAACTCCTGTTGCGTTATTTCAAACGTTCCATCGGATCGCGCTGATACTTTTATGCCGCTGGCCTCGAGAAATGGTCGTACCGAAATCATTCCAGCACAATAGATCACAGTGTCTACGCCTCCGAATGATCGCATCGTTCTGGCTACCTCCTCTAAATCCTGGGTAGAAGCTACGTCGCATGCTTTGATGGACACCTGGGATGAACCTAGTCGGTCGCATTCCTGTTTAAGCTCTTCCAACATTTCCTTCCGCCGTGCAAGTAGCATTAGCTTGGCGCCACGCTTTGCATAAGCGAGGGCAAGATCTCGGCCAATTCCAGATGAGCAACCAAGAATAATAACGCGTTCATTCTTCGCCGGAATTAAACGCAAGCGCTTCTTTTTCTGCCGTGCTAGATAGTATGTCGTCAAAGCTGTAATACATGCTGCAAAGAAAAATATTGTCATCGTGAAGAGAAGCTCAAGAACTCGAGCATGACGTGACTTTCTGAAGACACAAATTCACGTTGCACTCTTTTTTCAGAAGTGAGTCAGCTTCACATGAAAAGAAAGGCAGAACACCAAATATTGAACGCATATGTGGTAAGATTTTCAAAAAGCAATCAAAACAATGATGGCAATTTCTGTATTACTTTCCTCCTGTTGCTCCGCGTCATCCCCGCGACCTCGACGCCCTTGTTAAACGCCTTTTCGGTGGCGATGCTTTTACCTCTTCTTCAGCTGAACTCTTCTTCGTGGAGCGACTTCGTTTGCGAGGTTTAGCATCGGTGCTTTTTGACTTACGTAAAACTTGCAGAGCTGGCACAAAAGCGCTGGTGCGACCGCCCACCTTGAAAATTGACGTGTAAATCGGATGGCAATAATCTGATGTTTCTTTTTTACCGTTTCAAAAGCAAGCTTCTCGCCGTTGGGTAAAACTCCTTTGCCTTTGCCTTTTCCCTTATTCCATCGATATGTCATTAACCAGTTATCAGGAAACAGTGTGGATTTTCCTTCCAATTCCGTTGCAGTAACGCATACATATTCCATTTGCTTGCGGAGTGTCTTACACTCCTTCTCAGTTAATGTATTTGTGTACTGTGCAGGATGGATACGAGAGTGAAATAAAATTTCGTCCGCCATCCAGTTACCAACGCCTCTAAAATTAAAAAAGCATTGAGCACATTGTCGCGTGAGACGCATCCTTACGCTGAAAATGCTTGGTCTAAAAGGAGTGCTTTGATAGGAACCGCCCTCTTTTGGACCAACTCGGTGAATTTGTCTTCTTCAGGTAAATTTATCAACGGGTCAAATCCCAATTTCGATATCGGTTCACACTTAAGTGGGTCAGCTTCCCAGATTAATCTGAGACGCCCTAACCGGCGAGCATCTGAAAAGGCCATTATTACAGGATCCGACTTGGTGTTAGCGGGATCCTCCAATGTTATTACAGCTTTCCAGAAACGGGGCGGCCAAGTGACATCATTTTCTTCTTTGCCATGCAATGCATCCACTTGTTCATTATCGTGTTTAAACTACAATGATAAGAGTTGGGCTACGAAGGTTCAGAACTATCTACCATACCTTCAGAGAACCAGTCATTCCAAAATGACCGACGATATGTGGTTCCTTGTCCATCACTGCCAACATCAGTTCTCGCTTTTAAATTGTGATAACTTCTCCCACGTACTGAGTACAAAGTATTTTCCCCATCGTTTCGTACCAACTACGGTCCTTCCTTTCAAAGCTTTTGTAAATTCCTTGCTAGATAACCCGGCAAATACGAGTTCATCGGATTGCTACTTCAAACATAAGATTAAATCTTCAAATATAGCCAAACGACAACATGGTGCAACGTACAAGTTCTAAGCGCGTTATCTTGCGCCCGATGCAATAAGTGTGACATTGTTGTCGAGCATACTCAACCTTGTCATTACGATGTAGTCAGATGCTGGCGTCCGTTTTGTTACCGATTACCTCCACAAGCTCTGGCATGACAGTCTACAAAAGACGATTTGAAAGCAAGGTATGGCGTTTTTTGCAGGTCTCAGTCTTTTTGTCCCGAACTGTCGGATGTGATTTGACTGATTTCATCCGGGCACAGGAATCACTGTCGCGCCCCATACATAGGACCGCTGTAGCACAGCCATTTTATACAATTACAAGTTCTTTTTCTATGCTCCTGCGCTCATTTGGAATTGTTCGACGCTGCTTCCAGATGAACTCTGCGCTGTGAAATGTTCCATTTATTGAGCATGAATTATTTTATGCTGCTCGAATAAATTTCGCGACCAAGTCCACGTAAGTTGATTGACCTTCTGACAACCGCGTAGTCAATTCTCCTTTAGCGGAAATCAGGTGCCTTAGGGACGCAAGATCTGTTCAGTGTAGCGTAAAAAAATGACTCGATAACCAGTGTTTCTACAAACTTCATAGATGACGGAAGTAGCACTTGCGTCTTCCTTAAACATATACCAGACTACCAGACATAAGTAGCTGTACTCGTTGTTAAATCTACATATTCTGGTTTGCTTTTATTCTTGTTGAACGTACAGTAGAAATTCTAAGCTTAAAACCTACAAAGCGGACTCTCGGATTTCACTGTGTGGAGACAAAGCGTTGGCGGAGTAGAAAGAAGTAGCAGAGTGGAACCTCTCGTGGCTTAGGCTAGAACCTCTTCATCGATCAACTACCATGGGAATGTCAAACAATGTAGAAAACGAATCCATGAAGAAGAAAAACACAAAAAATAGTCCAAGCTACGACAAAGAAGCCTTGAAAGAACGGTGGAAGATTCTAGGTCGCAATGCAGAACAAAGTGAGTGCAATCACTAGTCGTTGCCCACCTGTTATTAATATAATAGGTTAGACATATTAGCTCTTATTCAGACGGCTTGCAGCGGCACATTTGCTAGGGAAGATTTTGGGAAAACCCTTCAGGGCATCAAAGCCAACTTTGTACAACGCGATTATGAAGGTATATTTACGGATGCCGAGAATTTACAAGTGTACAGCGCTGCATACGTTCCAGGTCGTGCTTTATGCTATTTTGAAATCTTTTGCAGACCGCAACTACTGAAAATTCTGTCTCGGAAAACACAAATCTATGCCATCGGATCTGGCAGCGGTTCAGAACTTGTCAGCATTGCTGCAGCAATGACTCGGGCACCAGCTGAACGACAAAAAGTGAGTTTGATTATGCAAGATATTGGTGAATGGGAAAATGTGCTTCAGCCTTATGAAGAGAAGATACGGGATTCATGGAAGCTGACACCTGAACAACTGAGTTGTTCCTATGAACAAGGCGATGTACTCGAGAATACCGAACGGAGGACAGAACTCATCGCCGACGCCGACCTGATTACCTTTATGTTTGTCATCAATGAACTTTTTGTTAAAAAGATGGCTGCGATGGCGCTGATCCAATCGTTGGTTAAATCCATGAAAAAGGGTGCCCATTTGCTGGTAAGTTCATGTTATACCAACTCAAGGCGTTCAACTAACACCTCTACAGGTCATAGAGTCGGCTGGATCGTTTTCACATCTTCAGGTTGGAAATCGTACTTATATGGTATATATGCTCTTGGACGCTCTTAAAGATCTTGAATGCGTTATTGCTGAGGATTCTCGGTGGTACAGGTAAGGCGTGTTAGTAAGGTATTCAGCGATTAAACTTCATTAATTCAGGTACCCCGAAAATCTGAAATACCCTTTGGACATCCAGAACATGCGCTACTTCATTCGTCTATACAAGAAAATATAGAATTTTGTATATAATTTCATATCAGTTACATCGTGTTCGTTATTCAATGCCAAGTATCTTATTCTATACATCCTTCATGTCGCATACTAGAGATGGGACCTCTAGAAATTTAGAGAATATCTCATGGCAAGAGAGTATTCCACTCGTGGGTATACAAGGAGAAGATAAACCCTCTCCATTTCCTTTGGTTACGTTTGGCTGACATCGTATCACCTGTAAGCTTCTCATAAACAAGTCGGTATGCCAATGCAGTATAAATTTGGTTATAATGATCGTTGAAAGAACTCTTGCACTGTCAAAAAAGAAAAAAGAGCAGCAGAAAGGAAACAAACCGTAAAGAAGAGAAGAGAAACATTTACTGGACCATTTATAAGGAAACACCTGGGACATAGGCAATATTTTGCTGCATGTCCAAGGCAGTGCCATACAAATAGAGAACCGCAGCGTATGCTCGAATTCAGGCTTTGTTAAAGTGTGGTTTTTAAAGGAAAAGTTGCTTAGCATCAAGAAAGATCACTATTCTATGAATATTCATCACATGTTGAACCATGTTCTGGTATCGAATAAATAATGAACATAGTATGAAAGATACAGAATACGCGAATAAATGCAAGGTCCACAATCAGGGGCACATTCCCATTCGGATTGAGAGTGTGCGACCTAAATTTGAGTCCGAGCAAATCAGCTCTCGTCAAAATGATATGAGAAACCACGGATAAATTTAAATCCTCACAATCAGCAAGCGATACTCATTACGGCGATTGAAACATACTTTTTTTTGCGTCAAAATTCAATTAGCACATCCAAAAACCACTGAGATGTGATGGTAAGGAAAGAAGACAGCGCAATTTCATAAAGAGTTAATAAGAGGAAACGTTCCAAGTAGCACAAACGTTACTGTGAGGTACAGCAGTAACGTCCAAACAGCATTCAGCTGACCCAAACCTATCTTCGAAATAGCGGTATATTTACCATTGGGTATCTTTGCAATCACGACGCTGGCTTTATTTTTACTTTTCACAAACGAAAAACAGATATCTTCTCTCTATCTGTCATGCATCATAACTCACTTTTAGGCTGGTACCTTGCACAGCTGGCTGCCCGACCACTCTTGACCAAGGCGGTCACCAACAGTATCTTATCGGGTTCACAAGAATTAACAGCTCAGAAGTTATCAGGACAAAGGCACTTGGATAAACGAATCCTTCAGATGGCTGCTTATGGTACCGTACGGTAATATACATACTTTGTTTAATGTGACACGGACAGGCCTACTGGTCTCTGGACCCCTGAATCATATCTTCTTCGAGATCCTTGCCAGACTGTTTAGGAACAGCTCAGGGATCAAGCTGAAAATACAACAACTTTTGTTCTCAAACCTATGTATAGCTCCCATTATGAACGCAGGTATGTCCATTATCCTTGCTGCATATAGACTCACAACTTTGAAGTCTATATCAGCACCATAACTATCTTGAGTGGCGGTCGCTCGTTTGCGCAGGTTAAAGAGGCTTTACGGAGTGGCTTTCTACGGGCTCAAAAAGTGTCTTGGGTAATGTCGCCGTTAACCATGCTATTCGCCCAGCACTTCTTACCACAACATGTGTGGGTACCGTTTTTTAATGTCATCGTATTCCGTAAGTGAACATGGTATTATGTATAATACGATACTCATTATCACTTTAGTGTTTGGTACTTATATGAATACGATGATCAAACGCAGACATATTGCAGCCGAGAAAACTCAAGGCAAATAACTCGCACTTGTACTTTTAAGAAGCGTTTATCGCTGTCCGTTAGATAAAACATGGAGTAAACCACTACAATACACCTATATGAACAACTTGGATAAACATGTCTATGGTTATTGTTGCTCTTTGTCTTCTGCGCTAATTTCCATTTAATGCCATGTTGGGAACTCTATTTTATATGTTTTGCGGTGCTCACGTGAGATGATACGAATCAATGGGATCGCAGACTGCGGTAAGCGGAGATCAATGATTACGCGTCGTGTGAGTTAAAAGCAGGCGAAAAAAAAAATCCATCGAATTCTTTGTAGCCCTTTTACGATCGAGAACGATAATGACAGCTGACCATAAAGCTAAATTACTGTAAGTATTCAATCTCGTTGGACTTTGCTGTTCATGTCAGATGGACTTTAGCAATTCTGTCCGTGAAGAGAAAGTGATATTTTCCCAAGCAAATAACAATCATACTCATACTTCATTATGCATAGCCCTAATGCTGGTGAGAAGGAACCTGAAGTGGACGTTGAGCATGATCCAGCCACTGCAATCTTACGACGAAAGTCTTCTCCCAACAAATTGATGGTGGATGACGCGACCAATGATGACAACTCAGTCATCACCTTGTCGAGCGCCACCATGGAACGGCTACAACTCTTTAGAGGCGACACCGTCCTTGTTAAGGGAAAGAAGAGAAAAGACACAGTACTGATTGTTCTTTCGGATGACGATGTCGAAGACAACAAAGCAAGAATTAATAAAGGTTTGTTAAAAAAAAAGTCAATACCAGTTACTGATAAGAGCGAGTACAGTTGTGCGTAACAATTTGCGTATTCGACTTGGCGACATCATTAGCATCCACCCCTGTCCTGATATTAAATACGGAAAGCGTATTCATGTCCTTCCAATTGACGACACCGTTGAGGGCCTTACTGGAAATCTTTTTGAGATCTATTTGAAGCCTTATTTCCTGGAGGCATACAGACCTGTGCGAAAAGGAGATCTCTTCCTCGTCCGTGGTGGTATGCGTGCTGTGGAATTCAAAGTTGTAGAGACAGATCCGGAGGATTTCTGTATTGTAAGTAACAACGACATAACGGGACTACAGTATAATAACACGGTATACTACAGGTTGCACAAGATACAGTTATCCACTGCGAGGGTGAACCCATCAAGCGTGAAGATGAGGAACAAAACTTGAACGAAGTTGGTTATGATGACATTGGAGGTTGTCGGAAACAGATGGCCCAGATTCGTGAGCTGGTCGAGTTGCCTTTGCGCCATCCTCAGCTTTTCAAATCGATTGGTATCAAGCCTCCTCGTGGTATCCTTATGTATGGTCCTCCTGGTACCGGAAAGACTTTGATTGCTAGAGCCGTTGCCAATGAGACCGGTGCTTTCTTCTTCCTTATCAATGGTCCTGAGATTATGTCTAAGATGGCTGGTGAATCTGAGAGCAACTTACGAAAGGCTTTTGAAGAAGCAGAGAAGAACGCCCCTGCTATTATCTTTATTGATGAGATTGACGCCATTGCTCCCAAGCGTGAGAAGGTAGGTTGAGATTATCTATTAAGGATGATTCATTTACCCCCTTTGTTTATAGACCAACGGTGAAGTAGAGCGTCGTGTTGTCTCTCAGCTCCTTACGCTGATGGACGGTATGAAGGCCCGTTCCAACGTTGTTGTTATTGCAGCAACCAACCGACCTAACTCGATTGATCCTGCCCTCCGTCGCTTTGGTCGATTCGACCGTGAAGTTGATATTGGCATTCCCGACCCAACCGGACGTTTGGAAATTCTCCGTATCCATACAAAGAACATGAAGTTGGATGATGATGTCGATTTGGAACAGATCGCCTCGGAAACTCACGGTTACGTCGGTGCTGATATGGCTTCTCTTTGCTCAGAGGCTGCTATGCAGCAGATTCGTGAGAAAATGGATCTTATTGATCTTGAAGAGGAGACCATTGATGCTGAAGTGTTGGACAGCTTGGCAGTGACTATGGAGAACTTCAGAGTAAGTTATTTGGCAGAAAGTGTAACACGCAGATAACTGATTGTGTAACAGTACGCATTGGGAGTGTCCAACCCATCTGCTCTCCGTGAAACCGCAGTTGAAGTGCCCACTGTCACCTGGAACGACATTGGTGGTTTGGAGAATGTCAAGCTGGAATTACAAGAGACTGTGCAGTACCCTGTTGAGCATCCAGAAAAGTTCCTCAAGTTTGGCATGAGCCCATCCAAGGGTGTCCTGTTCTACGGTCCTCCAGGTACTGGTAAGACCCTTCTTGCCAAGGCTATCGCAAACGAATGTCAGGCCAACTTCATCTCTATCAAGGTAACGTAATGCTGTCTGTTCTTGTCCATGACTTAACAAAGGTAACAGGGTCCTGAATTGTTGACGATGTGGTTTGGTGAATCAGAGGCGAATGTTCGTGATGTGTTTGACAAGGCACGTGCGGCAGCACCTTGTGTCATGTTCTTTGATGAGTTGGATTCCATTGCTAAGGCTCGTGGTGGGTCTGCAGGCGATGCTGGCGGTGCTGGTGACCGTGTCCTGAATCAGATCCTTACTGAAATGGACGGTATGAATGCGAAGAAGGTAACGTATGCATTTTTGTCGCGAATTTATTTAACTCATATAACCTTTAGAATGTCTTCGTCATTGGCGCCACCAACCGTCCCGACCAAATCGATCCTGCGCTCCTCCGTCCTGGCCGTTTGGATCAGCTTATTTATATTCCTCTTCCTAATGAAACTTCCCGTCTATCAATTCTTCAAGCACAGCTCCGCAAATCACCTGTCGCAACGAACGTTGATTTGGGCTACATCGCCAAGCATACTGAAGGTTTCTCCGGTGCTGATCTTGGTGAAATCTGCCAACGTGCCGCAAAACTTGCCATCAGAGAAGATATTGAGAAGGAGGTCGCCAAGGAAAAGGAACGACGAGCAAGACAGGAAAATGGCGAAGATGTTGGCATGGGAGAAGATGAGGAGGAGGAGACAGTTGCCGAAATCACTCGGTAAGGAATTTCTTGTTAAGGATTCAGCTGACAGTTTATTATTAGTGCACACTTTGAAGAAGCTATGCGCTTTGCTCGTAGATCCGTAAGCGACGGTGACATCCGAAGATATGAGATGTTTGCGCAGAACTTGCAACAGCAAAGAGGCTTTGGTACTTTCAAGTTCCCTGAAGGTTCAGCTGAAAACCCATCATCCACCCAAGCTATGGATGGTGTGAGCAGCGGTAACATAGGATTTGGCCAGGAAGATGGCGATGATGATTTGTATGCCTAGAAAAATTATACTTTCTTTTTTTTAGCGTAACATACCAAAGACTGCATAATAGCAAAGAAAAAAAAAAGGGGGATGATATCCATCGTCCAGGATGGAAGTACACTATGTTCTTTCGGCTATCTACTTTTTAAGTTCGAAGCTTGCATTGATTAACAACGTGTTTATACATATAAGAAAGAAAAAAGTAAAATGGGCATTATGGAGCTAGATAGACATTTTGGAGCGTGATACACCAGTAAGCGATTTGCCAGGTAGCCTTGTTACCAGCTCTTCTCGGATCAATCCTTCCATACCACTGTCCTCCCATTGCTTTTGTACCAGTTCCAGCTGATGCTCCAATTTACTCGTCTCCCAGTTAGCTAGCTCCAGTTCGAATCTACTCTTGCGTGCAGCAGCCAAAATCTTCGCCTCTTCGTCACACAATTTGCGAAGCTCTCCCTGATATCGCTCCATCTGTTAAACGTATAAGTGTGCTGTCCTTGTTTTAGTGTAAGCTAAACTCACCTCCTTTTCCTGCTCAGGTGCCCACGACGGTCTCTGTCGTACAGTAGGTGTAAGCAGTGGGGGTGTTGATGATGGATGATGAAGGTGATGATGGCCATGTTGTTGGTGGCTGTAGTGTGAAGAATAGTGAGGTGCAGGATTTATAGATTGATGCCTTGATGGTAGTGAGGATGCACCTTGAGATATATGACTTGAATGATGACCATAACTAAAGTATGAAAAACTATTTGGTGCGGAACTGGGGCCAGTTGATGACGGTGTTGATGGCTGAGTCTGTTGCGTAGATATCTTGGGAGTAGATGTGGATTGTGCCGGCGGTGCTACCATTGTTGGCTGTGCTGCGGCTGGCAAAGTCGAGGGAGCAGCAGTGTTCGTCGGTGTAGACGACGCAGTGGAAGGTGCGGAATTGGATGGTCGTGGTTGTTGTGGGGGCTGTTCAGACTTGGTTGGTGGGCCTCCACTGTAGTGATAATTAGATGTCGATGGTCCTGGTGATCCATTAGAAGTTGATGATGGATAAGCAGAATAGTGTCGTCGAGGAGGATAGGAGGATGGTGAATAGGGCGTACTAGGGCTATGTCCGCCACGGTAATAATAGCTAGAAGAGTAGGAAGGATATGGTCCAGACGAGGAATACGACGATCTGTAATCATACGGATCTCTTCGGCCATTTCCTGGTGATGGAGAGCGGCGAGAGGGATAAGGATAAGATGCAGATGAGGCAGAAGCGCGATGTGAGTAATAACTATAGGATAAACGACGAGGAGACCCCGATGCAGAACGTGAAGGAGAAGGGCCGCGCGATGAGGAGTAGTGAGAACCATAACTTCTTGAATCAGAATAGCTATATCTGTGTTCTTTCGTATATGGATCACCACTTCGATTGCTGCTTCCCGCTAACGGAGAACGCGACGACGAGTAATGTGGACTTGACGAATAGGTGCGAGCGCCATTGTCACGGTAGTCTCTTTCAGGACGGTAGCTTTCTCCTGGTCTGTAAGTGTCTGATCTTGGTCTATCATAGTAGCTGCGATAACGATCGTCGTATCCGCGTGAATACCTCTCCATAGAAAGCGTTTATTCGTTTTTAAGTTTTGTGGATGCTCACGAGAGCGGAGACAAATCCGAAGTAAATGATAGGCGGATGTTGAAAATTTGATGACGTTTCATAGATTTTTCGACTTGTTGGTGCGCAAAAGCTGATTCCACTCGTGCACCGCATTCACACCGTCAAGACCAAGAGAACATACTATAGTCCTACTGTGCGTTTCTCTGTGTAAAGGGAAGTCATGGGGCTTATCCATAGGTAACAGTGATTGAGATATTTACGCTTATGTTAAGTTCAACATGCCTATCAGGAAGTTTATCCGACGATCTGCCTTCCCACATCATGCAACTATTCATCTATTATATACGTCCTCTAGGCGGCTAAGGATGGTTTTAACGCAGGAAAAACGTATTCTCTGTTGCTTTCAGCCAACACAAACTTGTTCTATCGACCAACGCTAATTATTTCCTAAGATCCAATAACCAAAGCTCATCACTGCCGTATCCACATTCATAACATAGCAACATCTCTAAAGTTTGTGTCCTGCTAAACGATGGGATGATGGTAATCAAATATGCTTCGTCCATTAGTGTCCTTTATTTCTACATCACCACACAGCATGAATTTGTCTTCTTTGCTGTTTTGTAAAACATCTTTGACTGGGAGGAAAGTGCCTCCGATCTATCCACAAGCGAGTCCAACTACATAATATTCAGTCAAATGAACCCCCCGAGATATATCGCTCGCTAACCTTCTCACCGCGTTGAAGAACGGAATCAATCGTCTTATGCTACAGAGAAATTAGATCTATAGCTTAATAAAAGTTTTCTCAACTTACAAGGATGGCAGTAGTTTCGTCGAGTTCGTTCTGCACTTTCATGATAGTATCTGCTTGTTTTGGATCCTGGTATTTGCGCAGGTACTCAGTCAACTCTGGATACTCAAGCAACTGCGTTGTGTTCCACTTGTCTGCAGGGAACTTCACAAGGAATTCATCGGTCACTTTGTTAAGTAACGAGAAAGCTACCCTAGAAGGGTACTCCTTGTCACTCATAATGACACCAGCGATTCCTCGCGGATGGCAATACACGTGTACAACATTGTCTACCCATCAATTAGGCTAGATAAAGACATCGATGTACGTACTTTCACTCTCCACGCTCTGTCGTTGACCTTCTTGTGTGCGTTCCACGATGGTAACGGCTGTAAAGTTCATGAACTCTTGAACGCTACGGAAAGTACGTTTATGCTTTCATCTAATGCAAAAATCCCGTACCCTCCACGCTGAAAAAATCCAAAACTTGACAAGTCAAAATGCGACGAGATAATGTTGGCCTTGTCTGCATCCTTGCGCAAAATAAGTATAGAGAAAAGCTTCATGCTGTGGTTACAAAAAAGAAAGAAAGAGAAGGTGCAAAGCCTGCTGTTGGATTCCGGTAGAGTTTTTAGCCGAATGACGTTTCATTACTGTTCTGTGGCTCCCCACAATCGTATCATCTCCCAAACTGCCGTGGTTTAGACATGTTAGTAACTTTTGCATGTGAAAAATGTTTGTTTGCTGGGACCTGAGAGTAACAGTGCTATGCAAGTCCTTTCGCTAAATCTGACCCTGTGTGGATGCTTTATGGCGTTAGATGTTGATCGTCACGTCCTATAACGTTTACACAACGATATTAACAAGATTTTCTGTGCACTCAATATATTCCTCTTATGAATAGTCATTGACTTTATTGACAGCTATTTGATCAATGTCTTGCATTTGTCTAATGGAGATTAACCAGTATACAAATGCTAACGAGTCCACGAATGTTCGTAAGCTGACTATTTAGGCTCAGATAAGCAACAGCCTAAATGGGAGTTATGTACTTGACGGGAACCCGACTGCTATCCTAACTGACATAAAGAAAGGACTTTGTAGAGCATCTAAATACTTGACTATCTCCGAATCAGTATTTTATAGACATTTAATCAATAAATGCAGTATAATCCTGAAAAGGTTGGAAAAACTTCCTGCAGCAAGGAATTCTAATCGAGCAACAACCTCACGAACGAGGAAAGTCGAAGAGTGGGAAAATGTACAATCCTTTTACTTCACTAAGAGCTCTGTATTTATCGATAGAGCTGTTTTCAATTCGCATACTCAAAGGGAAACAGCAGTAAGGAGTTCTGTACCAACACGAGGTAATTACGATTACTATATTAGGTGCCATATCTGATCAAAATATTTGTAAGAAAGTCTCAGGCTGCATTTGTGTCCAAAAGAGAAGATTAATGAAAAGGAAGCGATGACAGTTAATGGCCGGGTCGGTACAAGAATGGAACGTTTTCTGACTTGTGTATCAAATGCAAGTGATATGCTGGTGTGAAACCCCATTATATCGTGATGGACGATTCTCCTATATATACTCCAACAATCGTTCGCGAACTGATTGAGACCAGAGGCTATAAATGTTTGTACTTGCCTCCCCGTTGACGGGCTCCTGTCCAAGATAAAAGCCGGTATCAGCAAAAATTCTGAGAGCCAAGGATAGACTTGCAGATCGAATATGTGATTCAGTAAACAAAGTGACCGGATCATACTACCAATGAAGAACGAGAACGATGAGGATAAACATCATAGCTGTCACCTGAGCAGTAATGATCGGTACACCGGAATAAGGTTCTTACATTGACCTTCTTTTCATTACCTTATTGCTTGGTAAAGTGAAGCAATAGCTTGTAGGTATTCCTAACAATACTGTTTATTGAAGGATGATACTTTTTTGTTGTCTTTGACTGCCCACGCTTTGAAGCGGTTAATTAAGCAAAGTATAGTGTTGTGACGAGTCTAATTTGATGTCTCTGCTTTGACAACATTTTCTGATTTTATCCCTCATCTCTCTTTCGTTTCATCTTCACCACCCTCTATGCCATGCTTCCACCCTTTCTGACGTTAACACAGATCTTGCTTGCTTCTATCGATATCTTTATAAACGTTACATTCATCCTTGTGCTCCTAAAAAAGACAATAAAACTTGCTGAAGAAAAAGAAG
>JNDT01001779.1:0-13002 GCA_000697055.1 Saksenaea vasiformis B4078 | reverse complement strand
ATATTCCGAGCACAGATATTTGTCAATGGGTATATCGTTTCTCATGCTCACGAAGAGATAAGCACGTACATCTATACACAGGCGTTCTGGTATTCCGTGTGCCAATTGGTCATGGGAAAAACTATAACAAACGAAAACCCCAACATGCCCCGTGATATTCTTGTCTGCTGGCACGAGTTCCGGCTACAACATGCTGAGATCGTTTTTTCTGCGCACCACCACTTTGGGTATAGTGATTCTTTATCAGCTGCATGTAAAACGTTGGCTACAACGTACACGAATAACATTGTCGAAAGCTTCGAAAATCGTGTTGTTCAGTTTGGATTTCGAAAACTGAAGGATTCAGTGCCCGTATGCACAGCGAAGTTCGTAAAGAAAGACTAATGCAGCTTTGGCTTTTTATTTTATCAGAGGCCATCCAATGGTTCCGCCAAAGCCGTCGCTTCGGAATACATCTATGAACAAGTTGCCGGTGGAGACTCTCAGTGGCCTTCATCTATCGATCTTATCTCCACGGATATTATTAATGCAGTAATCTCTATTTGCGAGGAATTGTCTGATATCATCCCTGTTCCCGCAACAGCCGAGGCGATATCCGCTTCACCAGGAAAGTTCATTCCAACGCTTGCTCACATTTTACAATCATACGACGAAGAATATCAAAATAGTGAGGGAATCAGACGAGAACCTTCCCCGATGTTTCAGCCTATCACCGTTGCCGTCTTTGCACTGGCGGTTTGCAAGCATTAACGCGAAAGCTTTAGCGTGTTTGTCACCGTTGTCAGTCGGAGTGGATTATGATGAAAATCTCACCATGTTTCACACTATCTTTAACTTCAAGAAGTTAGGATACGCGAGGTAATATCTCTTTAAGATAAGAGAAGAAACTGACTTTCAGCGATGACTAGTCTTGACGAGCTAAAAGAGTCCACAGCCGAGAAGTGGACCATGTTCACGAACCAGATCAATTCGGATGGATTTGCAGTTGATTTTCTGTTTGCAAGAAAATCGAAGAAGGCTGAGCTGGAAACTCTGGACACAGAGCTGACTCCTGGAGACTTCACTCAAGAAGAAGTCAATGACCATTTCAAACCGTGCGCTGTTGATCCTGGGCGATCACAAGTATTCACGACGGCATATGGAGATGGAAGGAACCCGCATGAAACCCGTAGATGCTCTACGCGGGAATATTACACGTATACAGGGTCACCACTGCGACTAAAACAACTTCAATCGGAAAAGAAGGCGGCTGGAATTGAAGCAATCGAGACAGATTAGGAGACCGGGAAGACACAAGACGTTGAATCTTACAATGCCTACGTTCGGTGCATTTTTCGACATCTGAACGTCTTATTTGCATTCTACGGGCCATCAAGGGCCGAAGCACGGTTTCGCAATTACCAGGGTCGCCAGCGGGCGGCTGAAGAGATGACAAACATATTGGTAACAGGCGGGAAAAAATATAATCGGAAAAGGCGGAAGCATACCACGCGGAATCGTAAAAAGCGAAAGAAAAACCGCAAGAGACGAGAAGATAAGAGAAAAAGCAACAGGTATGAATAGCCGACTAAACTTGTTTAACCAGGCTGGATTGCTAGTGGATCAAATCCACCCGTATCAGCAATGCGAGCATCGCTAACTCGTTGCAAAGGCATAAGAAAGCGGAAACCTTCAGTATATGAAAAGACAAACAAGATGCCGTTAATAGTATTTGGTAATGCTATGTTCGGGAAGGACGGCATGAAGTTCAAAGGCCACCGGTCAGGAGTTGTAGGGAAGCTATGGAAGACGTTAAAAGGAAGAGAACGGAGAGGAGAGCTAATTGCAGTGAAGATGGACGAATATCTGACATCTCAGGTACCACTATATACATCGAATAGGACGTTAAAGCTGTTCATAGATATGTCACAACTGCAATAATCGAACACTGGAAAAGGTGACTACAGCGGACGGTGCCCCTCGTCATAGCATTCTAGTTTGCAAACACTGTGGAATGTTGTGGCAGAGGGATGTCAATGCGAGTAAGAATATGTTCGCAATTTCCGCGTCGATCTGGGCCGGAGAAGGAAGACCACAGCGTTTTTCAAGGCCACGATCACAATGAAAAGAAATCATCGTAACGAACACGGGTTCCCCTTTCGAGGGGATTAGGATTTTTACGGTAAGCTTGTCATGAGATAGGTGAAGCTTAGAACAATTTAACTGATCGATCTTTTAGGTGTTCGCATCGGTAAGTTCTCGTATCACGCAAAAAGTCATTTTAGGCGGCGCAAACTCATTTTCAAAAAACAGTAAGTGTACTGTAACTCCGTCAATCAGTAACAGACAACCCCTTTTTACTTGGAAATAAACAAGAGTCTTAAAGGATTCACACCTGTCTGCCTGATACAACCCACGCCAGATATCTCATGCACGGATATCTCCATCCAGCATTATCTGCCCAGAATTAGATTGGGTATTTCACTCAATCGTTGTCACGTTCTGTTTGGCTTTATGATCAAACTCGATATGCCTTTTTCATATTCTGTATAAAAAGGGGAATCTAAATGCAGGCTACTTAGCTGATCTTTCGTGTCTCTGTTTTCCAACATAAAAAAAAGACAGCGTATCTTTGTCTAATTGCCATAGAAAAGACAAGCCAACCGGAGGACGGATTCTTTGTCTCATGCAAAGGATGCATCAGTGATCGGATCCTTGTTATCCCATGCAAACGGTGTACCAGAAAGAGCATTCCTGATGCAAAAGCTGTGTTGAAGATACTGTCGTTTTGTCTCACACAAAATAAGATGTTACAGATGACAGGAAGTGATGCGTTTCCTTTGGCTCCATTGGCATAAATATTCCCGCTAAGGATGCCAATTTTTTCATTACATATTCAGGGTCACTCACATCCTTTTGTCTCTCCTCTAGGCTGCGTACCCACTGTCTTGTACTGTCCTGGTGGTATTGGTTCTTTACATCCTTCGCTCAAGCCGGTAAATGTTGTCACACACTCTGGGTTGTTCATCTTCAGCAAGAGATCGTCGGTCGCGTGTATCGCTCCAGGTCCTCTGCACACCATTTAAAATGGCCGCTCCCAAGCCTCAAATATTCCCCAGTCTCTCGCTACCCCGTGAACGCAAGGAATCACCCTTCGGGGTTAATGAAATGACATCCAAATACTATTCCATTTACTAAACCATGAATTGAACCTTTCTATGCTGACCGGATAGATTTTGCATCTACTAGACCACGTTCGGGTAACTTTGATTGATCTTCTGACGAAGAATGGACGCATTAATAATGACATATTCATGTCTTCTTCAGCGCAACTCAGTCTCCTTAGGGACGCAAGAGTTATTTAGAGTGACGTGAAAAATGCTTAAAAGAAAAAAAACGTTTTGGATGAGTTTGATGAAAGCAGTTCAGTTTGTCGCTCGATATAACGATATCTTCAGTGAAAGGAAATTTATCACTATATCGAGAATATCGTTTAAGCAGACATGAAAAATTTATAGGCTACGGATTCTGTTCCAAAAAAATATCATAATATCGAGAATATCGCTATATCGAATATCGTTATATCGAGCGGCCGCTGTAGTATCTGTTCCTGATTCCGACTGTCTTTGAACGTCTAGTCACACTGTCTACTTGATCATCAGAGCCTCTGTACCGGGTAGTCCAAATAGGGTCGTACGTTCTGCGTGAAGTATTTGACGCTCGGTTAACTAGATATGTCAGTTCATGAGAAATAGAAAGGTAATAACCATAAAGATTCTCTTATCAGAATCTGTAGATCATTGTCAGAAACTTGACGTGGCTAAATGTTAGTTCCTACCCAAATATAGTTCCCTTCGCCTTACAAACTCGTCGCTGCACTCTTTCATACGAAGCAAGGAGTATGACACTATGCTCAGCACGTATTCATGCATACGTATGCCAAGCATCCGTTATCATAAAGTTTACTTTGCAGGATTTCGCATGCGCCAGCTTTAAATTATCTGGCGTGAACTCCTCCAGAGGAACTTTACACCGAGAGGATTCTTTTCTTCTTTATTTGATTTTATTTTTTACGTTTATGCTGACGCTGATATCTGCGTTTATTCGTTAACGCACAATCTATTTAGGGTAGCGTAAGAAAAACACCATCTCAGTATCGCAGTAATGGCCCTACCAGATCAAGCTGTATGATGTAGCTGTAGTAGCACAACGTCAGTCGATTAAATGAAGTGCCAAACTATGTGAAACCTGGAAACGTACATAAGTGGAACCGTACTTCCCATGATCTATTGGTTGACATCGGTCTGCTGAAACAATGCAGATCACTAATGAAACATGTGCACAGGATCCCAAACGAAAGATGGCTGAGAAAGCTTGGTATCTCCCATCCAATGATTTATCACCGTTGATGCAGCGGCATAAGTTTTTATATTAAGCACATATCAAATCCGTTTTACGTAAGCTGTTTATAAATCAATCCTTTGTAAGCAAAGCCAATAATCCCTACCAATTTATGAATTTCATGACGGATGCAATGCAAATAAAGTGTAGTTCACGTTCTCAATATAGTATTGGGACTGTTAGTCATGTATGGCGTCGCAGGTGCATGCAATTACGAAATTCATAGATACACCAAGTATAGTTATTCCAGAGACAGCCCCGATACACACGCTTCAAAATACAATTGTGAGTGGCTTGATTTTATATGAAATATCCACTAAGCATTTGTTTAGGTAATGTTTACATATCCGGATAATAGCGTTTCATGCAGCCGTATTGACGCGATTCTAGCGGATTGGAGGCGGGGAGGTTCGGTCTTGTGTTACAGTTTTTCCGGAGTAGTTCGACGGGTATATAAAAAGATAGCATTTTTCAAATTTTACAACCTTTTTGGACCATGAAATCTTCAATAAAAACGGCGCTTCTATCAAGGTTATCAGTGCGACCGCCTGTTGAAAGTGATCCACGTCTTCTGAGCTCGAAGACAAAAGCCATTATTGTATTATGTTTGGGCTTAGTTGCCTCCACTCCAGGATTTTCGAGCACAATCTACTTCCCAGGTAAGCCAAAAATAATCGTTAAATACAGGTACTGACGAATTCGAAAGGCATACCAACAATTACAGAAGATCTTCATGCGACTCCTATAGCAACCACCCTCACAGCAGCGCTGTTTGTCCTATTCCTGGGAATCGCACCCGTGTTCTGGGCATCCATTTCAGACTACTATCGCATACGACGGTTCCCGACAATTTTGTCGATGCTTATTTTTAGTGGAGCATCCCTTGGATCAGCATTTGTCAACAATATCTGGGCATTAGTCGTGCTGCGCTGTGTGCAATCTGTGGGTTCCTCATGTGGCCAAGCGGTGGGCGCCGGTGCGATTGCTGTTAGTATTATCCTCGACTTCGAAGAAAAAAAATTATTAACAGGTTCTAAACTTGTTGTAGGATTGCTATCCTCTTGAACAACGAGGAGCAGCGTTTGGTAAATTCTTTTTCGGTCTTTTTATAGGACCCTTAGTTGGTAAGAGCTCGACTTGCATCGTGCATGAAGAATATAAATCTCTGATCTATCGGTATTAGGTCCTATTATTGGAGGCTTTCTTATTATGAGCCAAGCAAGTTGGCGTGCGGCCTTTTTATTCTGCTTCGCATTTGGCGCATTTATCCTTGTATTATGCTTCTTCTTCCTCTGTGAAACATATCGAGACGATAGAAAATTCGACCAGCAGCTACCTACAACGAAACCACAACAACAACAAGAACAGCAACAGAATAGCAGTGATGATTCCACAGTCATACAGGATGATCCCACGAATGAAAAGGTCAAGAGACCAGCCAGTGGTCCTAAGAAGCTTAATTTGCTTTCACCGTTTTTGATGCTCCGTCATCCCTTTGTGTTCTTTGCCTCTTTTGTATCTGGTGTGGCGTTTGGCTCGATGTTTGCTGTTGAGACTATTATTCCTGACATTTACGAAAGTAATTATGGTTTTAATTCTTGGCAGACGGGTAAGAATGACAATGGTCTGGCTCTTTTTGCTCACGAATAGTCGTTAGGTTTGAGTTTCCTAGGTGCAGGAGTGGGAAACACTATGGCGACCGTGCTCAATGGATACATTTCCGATCGGTTGTTGCTGCGATCCAGACGCAAGAGAGGGTATCCCCTTGTAGAAGATCGTCTGACGATCAATCTATGGCCAGCTGGACTAATCTTCATGCCTGCAGGTCAACTGCTTTTTGGATGGATTACGCAACATAAGTTGTCAGTATGGGCTGCGATTGTCGGATTTGGCCTTCAGTGTTTTGGTATGAATCAAATACTGACAGCAACGTCTGCGTATCTTGTGGACGCCATGCCTGGTGAAAGTGCATCAGCCGCTGCTGCTGCAAACTTTGTGCGAATGATAATGGCCTGTATTCTTACGCTCGTTGCAAATCCTCTTGTGGCCGCTATTGGTCCCGGATATACAACAGTGTTACTTGCCGCTTTAGCTTGGTTCTCGATGGTTATTCTTTTGATTCTGGTAGTGTACGGCAAAAGGCTACGACACTGGAGTGGTTTCGACTGAGACGAGCAAAATTAATCTATCTTACATGCATCTTAAGCACGTCAAATTTACTACTCTACACAGCCAAGTATTCAACATATATATATATATATATATATATGTATGTATATATACCATCCTTCATAATACTCAATAAAAACAAGGGATCTTTTCAAATGCTGAGGCGTATGAACCTGCGATTTGGCGACAGTACTTACGGAATAGGCCGGTACAAACCGATCTTTGGGCACTCGGACTTTGTTTAAATGGTACTTAGTCATCACCATATTTTTTTACCGTCAAAACAAATAAAAAACCTGGGCAGCTGGTTGCTTGATTGTTCGTTGATGCATTTGGTATCATCTATATAAAGGTGTCGTGCTGATAAGTCTGAGGTGGCACCTAGAGACCGTGCCAAACTCTAAAAAGCATCATTCAAGTACAGCAGAAGTACCGCCAACTCAGCTCTCTGCGGTATGCAGAGATGTGCAAATGGCGGATCTCTTTGTGCCGCTACCTCTGCGGAAGTTTGCCCCCATGTTTCCCATCGGGGAAGTACCCATTGCCCAGACATAGTTAGCAGCACTGCATAACCCTGCTATTATGTGGCAGTGTGATAACCATGTCTGATCTTGGGATGATTTTATCTCCCAAATAGATCAGAAGCATTCAGAAGGAGACGCAAGCACGTACCCCATCGGAAATATTTCAAGACCTGCTGGGATATCAGCGCGGTATCCGATATGGTATATACAAAGCATATGGAAATAGTAAATTCTGGGGTCTCATCACTATATATGGCACCAGGGGTAAGTCCTATTTGTATCACTAAAACAAGCACGCTATAAGCGACGGATGCCGTATTTAATAAATACCGACTCGTGACGACGCATAATAAATATTTACTAGCGCGGATGCCCAACACATATGCCCAGGCGGTGTTAATTATAGTAAGTTGGAAATCTCTCATACTGGTCATGGTTTGTTAATGAAACGGTAGCGATGTTTTTCATCTACCATTGATACCCATACTGACAATATGAGAAAATATTAATTGCATTCTCTTGGTTATCATTGTTGATCTGTCCGCTCTCTCCTGGAGACGCCTCAAATTATCGAAAGAGTGACCTTCATTGTATGTACAACACACCTCATACTAAAATATCCAACTAGACCTGTCCATTTTTACATTATTGCTGTATTTATGCTGTTTATTGAATTTTTTTTTACGCTATTCTAAGTAAATATTGCGCCTCTGAAAAGCCAAGCTTGCGCTAAAGAAGAATTGAATATGCGGCCATTAGTACATCAAATTGATGCCAAAATAACACTCGCCTTACATCAACTTGGTCCCGAGATGGACGCAAAATTTATAAAAATTCATTCGTGTGCATACAAATGGATATCGTTTCATTCACCGAAAGTGACAAGAGGGAGTTCATCAGCCAAAATGGTTCGAACAGAGGTCTTGTAGGCTAAGATATAAACATTGAGAATGAATGATCCTGTATGCATTTTGAAGAATTGGCACCCTTACCGGGCTTGTTTTCTTTTTGAAAATAACGGAGCCAAAGAAAAAAATGGAAATTCATGCCTCTCTTTAAATGCGGCTCACTTTGGGTGGAACCTGTCCTTATTGTAAGACATTTTTACTGCTTCCATGGGAGGGAATTACTAGGGACACTCCAACGGGACACTCCAGCCCCCAAACGTGTTCGAAAAAGGATGGGGTGTAATACCTATGGCTTAATTCGGCTACAGTGGAGTGTCTCGTAATGCGATGTCCCATAGTGGAGTATCCTGCAGCAGAGCCTTTGTTGCTGGATCCCAGCAGCTGTCTTCAGATATACTGCAATAGATACTTGATATAAGAATACTGTGGGTAGACAGAAGGTTTATTATTTTCTTGAGGATATTTGCTCGTAGGACTTCTAATATACTGCCTAAAAAATCTTAT
This sequence comes from Saksenaea vasiformis B4078, assembly GCA_000697055.1. Classification (NCBI taxonomy): domain Eukaryota; kingdom Fungi; phylum Mucoromycota; class Mucoromycetes; order Mucorales; family Saksenaeaceae; genus Saksenaea; species Saksenaea vasiformis. Next base: position 4,517 of record JNDT01001779.1, on the reverse strand, counting down.
CTTATTCTTTTTATCAAATATTCTTATAAATGATGCTTACTGTGGTGTATGTGACGCTACTGCAGGACGCTCTGCTTACGTGACACTCCGCTACAGGGCATTCCATTATGGTACACTTCACAGTGAGACGCTCCGCTGTTCCCGTACTACACTCTACCTGATTACGGCAACTAGTGACGCTTCTATCTTACTACCCGCTCAGAATTTGGAGGCACTGGAGTGTCCCCTAGTACTTTCCCGATGGAATACTGAGAAAATGCTGTTATACCACGGATGTTCCAGAACTGCTCTGGTTTATATCAGATCCCCTTCGTGTCTGAGACATCTATTGACCACATTACTTTTCATTATGATTTATGCGAGCAGATTTCTTCGTTTTAGGCATGACCTGTTCCCCTTTTAAAAAATCTGTTTTCTTAAAAAGAGATAAAGCGAGATTTCTATCCGATTGCCATTCATAACAAGCTCTTATCCCTTTTCTTCACTCTTTCTAATGCATTCATCTGGATAGTATTCTTTCTTTATTGGCAGTCCTCTCATGGACTAACATGTTCTTCAGGATTCTCTCTCTACGTGAGCCGTGTCATCAACATACCTGATTGCTGTGATGGGATGGCTTCATTGTGATGATATCAGCTCTTTTTTCTTTTAGCCAAACGGTTTGCCATTATTATTCTTTGTATGCCAATGCTTACTGTCCAATAGACTCTTGAACAGTTCATCATCTTCGTTTGTCTTTACCGAGAACCAAGGGTAAGCAGCTTCACTCCAAAATAAATCAAGCTAATACCGTTCCCACAGTGGGATATCTATGGTGATGGCTATCAAGTCGTATTTGGTATTCGCCATCCGTTTTCTCGTTGACCATGTTTGCCATCTATCGTAAGTGATCCCGCTGCAGTAACGTTTTGATACTGAGCTTTTGAATTTGTTATTGGTTGACGGTTATGACACACCCGCAACACGGTGTTGTGGATGTTTCCAAAAAGAACGTGCCGTAGATCCTCCGGGAGCTGTAACTGTTGTTTGATCAGGGCTGCATTATATTAATGATTTTTCCTAACAGGCGGCTTTGTGTGATGGCACCAGGACTACGTAAGTAACCCGCTTTGCTGTGCTTGCCATCTCGTCTAAGGTGTTCTAAAGGTCCTGCAAAGCGTTCTCGGTCGGGACGCGCATATGCTAAAACCATCAAGTAAGAAATTTTGTCGGACTTTCTATGATACTGACTTTCCGCGATCTTTACGATACCGCCGTGTTTGCTAATTCTCAGAGGCACATGGGCAACAGTTTCAGCACCTATGAATTAAAAGCCTGCATCGCGCAGGACCTTAAAATTGACCTTGCCTTCCCATTCTTCCCTGCAGGTCGAAACCAGGGTTCGGCTGCTTGTTGTGTGGTATGACAGTAGCGTTCTACCTGTACATGCATAACATGATACTTCTAGGTGGATACTGAGTGGATTGAGACTCTCATCAACAAAAGTAGTACTAATCCGGACGGGGTCATCGTACTTAAGAGCCCTGCACATACGCGCGTAGCGTCAGCTACTGACGGTAGTCCGCAGAAGCAGCCTCCTACTTTGAACGTCTATGTGAATGTCCTTTCGAAAGACCCGTCGAAACAAGACAAGTAAGCAGAAACGGACAACCAATTTGCCTTTCTCTTTAGGAGTGGCATATACATTGTGAAAAGGAAAGAAATATTGACTACTGTATCAGCCTTCAGCTGTATCGACCGACATCCACTTTTGAACAGCAGCCTGAGAAACACACCTACCGATGGCCTCTGATCAACTATATGAGGTCTCTGCTCGAAGGAAAGGGTGTTGATCAGAAGATTGATGGCCTTATCGATACATTTGGCAACTTTTACTCCATATTCGAAAACTCTACCTTGGACTATCACGAACAGCAGCAAGTGGGTTAATAGTTATTCGCTGACAGTTATCGAATCATCCGGACGAGTTAGGTTTTTGTCAAAACCATAAGAGACATGCTATGGCCTCAAAGCAGACGATACACGATCATCTCATCTGAAAACAATGAAACCGATCAGCTGACGCTTCAGGAAATACAGGACAATTCCGTTGACACCAGTATCAGTTCAGAGAACCAAGCTAAATCACAGAGAGACCCTGCCAACTCTAATTTTCCTGATGTGTTTGCTATTATTGAATCCAGCCATGCATACTATTTTCTTGCTTCATATCGTGGAACTACTTTGCAGGACTTGATCACATACAATCCTGGGGTGCTCAGTTCGAATCTCAAGAAAAGCTTTGTTGTCTATCAGTTACTACGCGCTGTGGCTAGCTTACACAGCCGCGGAATCCTCCATGGAAGGTATGTCGCCCTTATATCTACCGACCGACACTGATAACATCGGGATAAGCTTGAAAGCGTCCAATATATTAGTGGACGAGAATCTATGGACTCAGCTTGCAGGCATGGAGTATGATGCCAATCCTATAGATATCGGCAAGTGTGGTATTTCAAACTACGCAAGTTGATAACATGCTTTTACAGACATCGACAGACTTGTGGAGCAAGCACAGCAGCCTAAACTGACCAAAGGCAACGCACTCCTTGTCAGACATATAAAACTGATATATTCTCTTTAGACGTTCGTGAAGAGCCACTGGTGATCAAATGGGTGCGAGGAGAGATATCCAATTTTTCATATTTGATGGCCTTGAACCATTTTGCTGGTATGGAAAAGACCTCAAAGTTCCTCAGCACTCATACGCAACAATAGGACGACGGGAGGGAGACCCCAATTTTCATCCAATCCTTCCCTGGGTTACTGACTTCACTGGAAAAAGTGTTGAAGACGGCTGGCGTGATTTTACAAGGACAAAATTCAGAATGAACAAAGGTATGGAAGCGATTTGGTGATCTTTTATGTAATCCGTCATCTTACCATGACATAGGCGATGAGCAGCTCGATTTTACATTCGATAGTCCTGTGCCTCACCATATCACTGATATTCTATCTGATATCACGTACTATGTGTATTTAGCGCGCAGGACACCTATACCAGTAATGCGCATGGTTGTGACCACATTCCATATTCATATCTTCTTCTAGGTACTTTGTCAATTTGTGAGGTCTAAGTATGAACCAAACGAGTATCCCTCGTCCATGCAACGTCTTTATCAATGGACGCCAGATGAATGCATTCCAGAGTTTTACACAGGTAACCTGTTTCAATATGGTAGACACGACTTCTTATTGTATCTAAATGCAACAAGATCCTAGCATCTTCCAGTCGATTCACCCCGATATGCCGGATCTTCAAATCCCTCAGTAAGTTCGTTAGTGCACTTTCAGGGCTGTATCTCATTTCTATCATTTATAAAACAGATGGGCATCTTCTCCTGAGGATTTTATCAGAAAACATGCAGAGGCATTGGAAAGTGACTACGTTTCAGCAAATCTACATCTGTGGATAGATTTAACGTTTGGAAATAATCTTACAGGTGCCTTTATTAAAGGAAAAAAGGAAAAGAAGGTGTACTCACAATCTATCCAGGAAAAGGTGCTGTGGCGGCTAAAAATGTTGCTCTCCCTCTGTTAGCTGGACAAAATAGCTTTATGAAACATGGTATTATCCAACTCTTCCAAGATAAACATCCTCAAAGAGGCTGCAACTGGAGTAACAAAAAAATGTACGTAACTTCGAGAAACAATGACGATTCTTACACTGACGCAAAGCGGATGTGAAAAAACGTCTTCTAGAAAAGCAAGCGATCTGGAACAACGTTTAACAGAGACGTCCATAGCCGAGCGGTCTGGATATACCGCAAGTCTACCTTCACAACGGAGCTCCAAGTTGACAAGGCATACGTCTATTTCGCCGCCGCATTCCAATATATGCGAAAGTCCTTCCAACGTCAGCATCGCAACAAGAGAGAGAGCACCTTCAGTTCATTCAACCTCGTCATCCATCGATACGTCTACGTCCATCACAAGCCGAAGCATGTCCGCCGAAGTAACACTCGGAGTTACGTCGTCGCTAAGGAGCGAACCGATTCGGCTTCCCGCAGAACTCCCTGACGATTACTTTGTTGAAAATTTGATTCACTACGAAGAAATGCTGGCCTTTTCGACTAAATACGGATTTATTGATGAGGTTACAATAGCCAAAAATCCAGTGTTGCAAGATCCTATGCGGCGATTCAACATTGATCCGCAAGAAGTGCCCTCCCTTCCAACAAACAGATTCTCTGCTGGTACCGCTTATGATATGTATTGCCTCGGTAAAGTTATCCAAAGCGTGTACATGGCAGGCAATGCCAAAGTAGTAGATCTGGATGGAGAACCTTCACAGGCATCAGCCAGTGGTTATTTTGAGGTCGGCAACGGTGATGTTGCCTACGACATCGCTCCAACAGGTAGAATCAATGTAAGTTGCGATTCCATTAAGGTTTACGTTATAACAGAGCTACGCAGGTATCTCCGGCTGTCACAGGAGTCATATCAGCATTATTGACGGATAATTGGCAAGAACGTCC
>JNDT01001775.1:0-22227 GCA_000697055.1 Saksenaea vasiformis B4078 | reverse complement strand
CTGACAATTCATGAATGAAGTAATGGTCCGTCTTACTCGCGGATTATGCTTTATTTCAAAGTTAAATAGAGAACAATTCATCGATTGATAGGTGGATAAAGAAACAACCGTAAACGAAATTGACAGCAATTCTTCTCAGACCATTGTACAAGAAAAGCTAACAACAAGTCATATTGATAATGACATAGCACGAAAAAAATAATATGTAGCTCTGTGCGAATCTCTTTACTTACACGTTGAAGCAAAGATATATCTTTTTCTAACGACTGCAGTAATCTACAAAGGTTGTGCTCAACCGAAGTTGATGTAAGTAACTTATAAGTCTGTTGCTAATTCATGTACTAATGACGGTGTATTCGGTTCTCCCTTAGTACAAACTTGGCTTTCCATGAATTCAAAATTTATAAAGACCATTTAATGAATAGCAAGTCCAAAATGCGTTTAAATAACAGAAATGCCCATTTCCGATTTTGGAAAATTGGGCTTAATTAGACAATGTCCGTTGCAAACGTATCGTTTGCCTGTGCAGTTATGAGCGCTTGCCCTAAGGTGAGCCTGTTTGAAGGACAAGTTGGGACATGCTTTCTCAGCGGCTTTCTTGGCTTCGGCATTGGTCCTTAGGCTGTGCTCCACGCATTTGACGTTTCCACCTTTCTTCCCACCCCTTGTCTTTGTCGCCATTGTTTTTGCTGCCGTTGTCTTTGCTATTTTTGCCCTTTCCGTCTTTGCCTTTACCGGCCTTGTCTGGAGCCTTCTTTCCTCTTGCTTCCAGGAGAGGTGACGCCGAAACAATGGTTGCAAATAAGGCAATCAGCATAAGCAGAACTACGAGGCGCATTCTTTTTACGAACTTTGCCTACACCCAAAAACTTGATTATTACTTTGAATTAGGAGAAGATATTGCGTACCTGAAAGACAGCTAGCGATGGGTGATTATTACTTCAATGAGCGCAAGACAAGCACTATATATACGCTCTCTGTACATTTCCTTATGATAGCAGCAGCATGTTGGGTTCAAGGTAACTCGTAGCACAAACCATACTGACGAAGAATATTGGCGAAAGTGCTTAGAAGACTTATTGTGTGCCACTGTAGTCAAGTATTATACTTTCTGGGACGCCGCGGTCGCTTGGGAACCCTTCCTTCACTAAATCGCCAGTCAAATTTGCTGGGCATCCAGTGAAAGGACAGGTTAAGAGAAGAGCTTCGAGTCTATCGGTATCTAGCATATCTGACAGAAATAGCGCAACATGCAACAATGGAACTTGCCTTGGGACATAAACACATTTACACAGATATGAAACGAATCAGTACCCGGTTCCTTAGGATCTCAAAACTTTGGCTTTACTTAGCGATATGAAGATGGATGTACAGTGCCACTCGTATGGCCGTTTTACGGCGATTTGTGCTACATAAGCGATAGTTTTGGAAGTAATCACTTTGGAGCGATCAGGCACCCAGACTTCTATTAATAACAACAGCAACATTAATTTCACATAACGTTCGATCCGGGAGCCACGGTCCCATATGGGAAACTCTAGGATATGCTTTTCAATGTTTACTGTTTATTGAACAACTTTTTACGCTACTCTAAATAAACTATGCGTCCATGAAGAACCAAGTTTGCGCTAAGGAAATAATTGAATATGCGGTCATTAGTTCACGAATTGGCGACAAAATAATACTGTACTTACATCAACTTTGGTCCCCAGATGGACGCATAATTTATTGGAGCGGCATAAAAATTGTTCACGGTTAGTAAATGGAAGATGATTTGATTGCATTTTTACTCACCCCGAAGGTAATCAGGCCAAAAAGCCTGGGCCAAGCCCGCCCCTGAGTCCGGTGAGGCCAGCATGGGTGGTTTCTGGTGACGAGGACCAGTGTTAAGAGAGTACGCCATGCAGAGGACTTGAAGCGATGCAAACGTCTGGCAAGGTTCTGCTGTCGAAGTTGGATAAGGCAGCGTGCGATAATACTTGCTTACCTGGTGGTGAACAGGGAGCTACACCACAGCCAGGACGGTTCGGGACAGCGGTCATGCAGGCTATCAATAGAAAAAAAATCATGAATAATTGTGTATGTATATAAATTGACATCCTTACCGGGGATGTTAAGAGAACAGAGCCAAAGAAAAAAAAAAGGGAAATTCGTACGTTCGTTTAAGTATGGATTATTTTGGGTGGAACTTGTGCTTATCTTGAAACCTTTTTACTGCTTTGCGATGGAATCCATCACTGAAGTACCTCAATGCAAAAAATGATTTTTTGTTTCAATGAGACTTTTCTACTGCTTTCCGACGGGATATCGGAAAAACGATCACTGAAGCACCTCAATGCAAAAACGAAGTTACTCACACGCGAACTATTCGTAGGATTGACGCAAAGTAAACTACTTCTCGCCGCAAAGATGCTTCAATTTCCAGCGCTAAATTTATTCAACTTGGACGTAAAAAGACATATAGCTGACGCAAACGTTGATTCCTTCACAGTATTTACACCAATTATCTTCCGGATTTTTCGATTTTTGGTTGGTATCCCATTACTCTGCATTCGTCCATGTCGCACGGGATGAATAAGATATTTTCCCACAATGTGGTCCCAATTTTTTGGATTTTTTAAGCCGGACACCATAGCACCGAACCAGGCACCACTGATCGGTAAGCTTCAAATATTAGCAGTAGTCATCGATAGACTTACTTAGAGATACTTTAGACAGCCAAACGGGAGTACAAGGACGTGGGCTATCTGAACGCCCATCTTGTGCTCTTTATGCTGCCAAATGTTGCAACTATCAACCAGTTCTCTGTAGCTATTGTGAAACGTGACTATAGTATAGCGGCATCCATAGGAACAAAGAAAAACATGGCAGTGGTACATGTCTTCGAATGTGTCACAATTTCAATGGACAAGGATTTATCTCAAGCGGTGAGTACAATTAAAGTACTTGCAGGCTATAATGCAGCGTTCTCTGGTCTTCCTTATAGGGCAGTGATTGTAGATAGGGTAGGTCCAAGGAGTGTATTAAGATTGGTTGTTGTGTTTTCATTCTTGTAGAAGTATCGGTAACGTCTTTTACCAAGAATTTCTCCGACTACCCGAAGCTGTTGGAGCGGTAACCGCACTGCTGATTAGGAAGTCTCCTGTATCACGTCTCGCTGACACAACACCTTGTAAAGGCGTAGACTTAGAAGAGATAGAGAACCAGTACCGTAGTCAAGGCAATGGGAGACCAAAGGAAGAACCGTAAAGTCAGGCAGCACACCTTGGCGAATATTTTAAAATGGTGTAAAAAGGCCAACGGTACCAGCCAGTGTCTCAAAGATATTCAAAAGCTTACTAGGAGCCATCACTGGTACCGCGCTTCTAGGTAAAATTTAGCGTAGAAGATCTCAGATATATGTAGTAAAATCTTTTGAATAAAGGACACTTCAACAGTTTCCAGCGTCTACAGATTAGCAAGTATTCTCTAGGTACGACAGTTGTCGACTTTAGGATGTTTACCATCGAAGCGTTTCAGCAACCTTCCAGCATTTATACAAATTCCACTTACTCGAATAGTCCGTTACATGTAACGGTTTGATAATAGTAGCATACCTCCATCATGTCTGTTGACCCATTCCGAACTTCGCGCGCTGACGTTCTTCAGCACTGTCTTAATTATGATGAAAGAATAAGAACATCAGAAGACCATTATTTGCAACCTAAACGCCTCCCTTAACGAACAAGATTTGATAGTTTGCTGACGAAGCATGAAATAATGCACTATCTGTACGCGCTATCGCGTTCGTAAAAAGTGACACATATGGATGTCGATGTTCAGTAACACAAATCGGAGTAATATGAGTAAATAAACGTCCCAGTGCTTTCCTTCCTTTTCGCTTTTCCCAAAACACGATAATGCGTTACCGGGATAGACCTCACTTTACTATCGAAGAACTCTTTAAAGGAAAAGTGGAGTTATCGAAATATGTAGAGCAATCGATTATTCTACACTCAGAGACTCGGAAAAATCTTCCGCTTTTCGAATTGATCACCTTTTTCACAACAAACTCGGACGAAGATGAGCTATTTGAGGAGATACGGGTTGCGCTTTACGAGATGGACTGGACTGAGGAATGCCAACCACCTCAGGTTATTTCTACGTGCGACAGCAAGATCCTGCTATATAATATTCAATACGATGCCCTGGAAATGCTGCGCGACGAGAATTTTGAGGGCAAGATCCGGTCGCCTAGAAGCGTTATATCAATGCGAGCAGAGTGCAGCTTCGAAGGACTCTTTGACGGCGACCGTTTGTCTAGTATGGTATATCCTAATGGTGATGCAATTGCACTATATATCCGTGAGTGCCCGGCGATACATCTGTTTGAGCTGATAATTTACAACTTGAGAGACGAAGACGAAAAGGATATTGTTGATAAACTGAAGTACACATTATATGAAATGGACTGGGACAATGAGGGCAAAGATGTACAAGAAACTAGTGACGGTACTTTTGATTTCGGGATTGATTATAACGGAGGAGACAAGGAGGAGACGAAAAGGAAAGTTCAGGAAGTAAACGGCAGTACCAACCCTGGTTCTACCTCTAATTTTGTCTTTGCTTTTGACTGCACTAAAGTTACACATCGCACGATTCGAGCAGGAGAAAGCAGACTGCAATTATACAAGCTGTACACGCAGGAGGATGGAATCGACTCTTTAAAAATAGTTCGTCACCAATGTAATTGTAATGTAGATAAACAGCATTGCTGTATAATAAACTCTGGTGTAAGTGGACATAGTTAGTTGATCTTCCACTAGATAATCTGTCCAATCAATCAGATTAGCAGCATATATGGATGTAGCTTGAAGACAGTTCCTCCAGTGTTGATAGCACCTGTTCATCACAGTAAACTATCATCAACAGCGACGCTAGGAAACGATAAGGACGCCGGATTTGGTAATGAAGACGGTTTTTGTTCTGTCCAAACAATCGATGCTATACAACAGTGCCTAACATGCGCATCGCACATCACTCCGCTGAATTCGGTTATCTAGAGGCGTTGTTAGTAAACCTAGTTCCTCGTTCTATTCACAAGAATAAACGGTGCACTGAGTCTCACGAACTTATCAGGTTCGATTTCGTTAGATAACCAGCACTACGTTTTTCAATACTTTTTCAGTTGTATATCAGACATATCTACATATTTCAACTGTGCCACGAAGGTCGCCTTTTCAAAATACGGACAAGTATATTTCTGCCTTAAGTTTTGGCATATTAGGAAATACTCTTCAGCGAATTTCTCCAAATAGCCGAAGTCAGTGGAGTAGCAGCCTCTCTACTGATTAGGAACTCGCACCATGTCACAAAGTTTTGCAGATACAGTATCTTGTAAAGGTGCGTAATTGCAACAAGTAGAGAACGGTACAGCAGCGTAGACAGTAGGAGGCCAAAGGAAGGATGGCGAATATTTTAAAGTGACACAAAGCAATGATGATGTAAATTAGTATCTCTAACACGTAAGAACTTGTTAAGGACCCGTCCCTGCTACCACGGTTTTAGGTGATGTTCAGCATATAATATTTCAGACATATTAGTGAAAACCTTTGAATGAAGGTTCCCTCAACAGTTTCTGTCATTCAAAAACTGACAAGCATTCTCTAGATACGATAGTTGCTATGTTTAAAATGACTACCATCAAAACATCTCCATCACCTTCCTGTGCTTATATCAATTTTACTTACTCGGGCAGTCTATTGTCTGTAATCGTTTGATAACAATAGCATGTCTACATCGTGTCTGTTTAACCATTCCGAACTTCACGTATTGACATCCATTGATGCAAGCTTAACTATAACAAAAGAATAATGATGTCAGAAACAGACATAGAACCTTGTTTGCGAACTAGATATCTTACCTTAACAGACAAATCCTGGTAGTGCGTTGGCGAAACACGAAACGATGCATACTGTAGTTGTACGCACTGCCAAGTCCGTAAAAGGTGGCACACACGAATATGGATGCTCGGTAGCACAAACAAAAATAACATGATTAAACCGACGATCCACTGCGGCTGTTTCTTTCATATCGCTTTTTCTCTAAAATACAACGATGCACTACCGAGATAGACCTCACTTTACTATTGAGAAACTCTTTAAACGAAAAGTGGACTTATCGAAACATGTAGAGCAATCGATCATTCTACATTCAGAGGCTCGGAAAACTCTTGCACTTTTCGAATTGATCACCTTCTTCATAGCAAAGTCAGACGAAGACGAACTGCTTGAGAAGATACGATTTGCGCTTTACGAGGTGGATTGGACTGAGGAATGCCAACCGCTGCAGGTTATTTCCGCCCCCAGTAGCAAGCTTCTGTTATATTATATTCAGTATGAAGCCATTGACATTCTGCGCAACGAGACTTTTGAGAGCAAGATCGTGTTATCTAAGAGAGTTATACCAAAACGAGCAGAGTACAGCTTTGAAGGTTTTTTTGAACGGGCCAATTTGTGTAGTATGGCAAACCATGATTTTTCTTCAATTGCGCTGTACATTCGCGGGTGCCCAGCTATACATATGTTTGAGCTGATAATCTACTCCATGAGAGAGGAAGATGAAAAGGATATTATCGATAAACTGAAGTATACCTTATATGAAATGGATTGGGACAATGAGGGTGACGACGGAAACGAAGATAAAGGCGGCACCTTCCCTTGTGGAACTGATTATAACAGAGAGGATTGCGAGAAGATTAACGAGAACGTTCAGGAAGTAAACGACAGTCGAGATCCTGGTTCTACATATGGTTTCGTCTCTGACTTTGACTGCACCGAAGTTACCTATCGCGTCATCCGATCAGGAGGAAGTAAAATCCAGTTGTACAAGCTGTACACGAAAGAGGACGGAATCGATTCGTTAAAGATAGTTCGTCACCAGATGTAGTCGTGCTATTGTACACAGGAGTAGTTGCTCCATAATAAAGTTTCGTATAAAATCGGATGTGGGTAACTGCTCGCCTATTACCTAAATTGTCTGGTCAGTCAGATTAGGTGCATATATAGATGTGGTTTGAAGACAGTTTCTATCAATAGCACTCGTTCATTGCAGTAGAATATCATCAAACACTTGACCTCGTTCCTTGCAGTATGTAGCATGCATCTTTGTATTTTTTGTCTTGTCTGGTTGGCGCGCACGTCGCCATTATACAATTTGGATGCGAAATTACAGGTGGAAGCAAGGACAGAGCCATGACTTGACTGTCGCTTTCTTACTAATCATTCTTTCCTTCTTCCCCGTGTGGCATGTACTTCAGTCTATCGAGAGTCCCCTTTTCACCTTCTTCTTGAAGAAATAATTAGTCGACTTAAACAGCGTATAGCTGGACAACCTGAGAGACGCAGTGCGATGGAAGAGTCATTACGATATAGCTATGTTCAATGGATGGAATATATTTGTAAATCATCTGCTAATAAAGGAGTTATGTACACTTTTGAAGGCAGCTTGCATTGTATTATGGATGTAAACGGTAGGAAAATGCCTCAGACCACATTATTCTGGCGACCAGTTCTGTAAAGCAGTTCCTACATATTTAGGTAACATCCACCGAGGCGTCATCCGGGAACTTCTGGAACCTCAGTCGATTTTCATAAAACCGAATTAGCTAAAAAGAAGCATTAACTATAAAGTAGATATCCTATATATCCTTACATGTCTAGGACATTTCTTATGCAGTAACATCGTCGGATGCATCGACAAGATACCGCTTTCTTTCCTGTTCGCGTGTTAAGTATGGATATCGCATGGAGGCACGAAAAGCCTTACCATCTTACAACTGCATGTATTTCTCCCGAAAGACTTGGCCTTCTTACCACCAGGACTACGGATTCCAAAGCTTCGTTCCAATCGAGTGCTTCATCATTTGGATAATTAGGATCAAAGATAACCTCTTCCGAATCAAGTTTATCTTCTGGTGATATCGTGCTCTCCGGTTCAGGCAATTCCATGAAATCATCCTCGAAATCATCCATACCAGGAACTGTGTCTTTGCTGCTATCAAAACCGGTTGATGATTCAGGTTGAGACATTGTAGTAACTTCTTCGTTGCTTTCCTCTTCTGGACTTTGAACATGCTCTTTGTCCAGTTCCAGGAGTTTTGCCCGTTTTGCCCGGGCGTCCTCAGTATCATCTTCCCCTAAAACCCGCTTCGAAGACAAGCTAGTGAGTTCAGACGACGGCACCAGAGTTATATCCTCTTGCTCTTCCTTATTTGAAGGATTGACCGTCTCTAGGCTAATATAATCATTCGCTGCTTCCTCAGAGCCATCTACTTCTGCTAGGGTAAGTTGCTCGTCATGAGCTGTTGTTCCTGTAATTGATTCGCTATGCGCAGTCGCAGGCTGTCTGCTATATTCGCTATCGGCCGCGCTAATTCGTAGTTCCTCTTTGTCAGCGGAGTCGTCTTGGCGTTCAGTTGACTTCTCAGAACTGCTTATTTCATATCCACCCACGGCAACTTCGTCAGTTTCCACATCTAGAAGCTCCTGATCGTCAACAGCTTGAACGTCTACCACTTCCTGAATATCGGAGATTGCTGGTTCAGACGCTTCATCCTGATCGACTGTTTCATCTGGCGATTCCTCCACACCTTTGGGATGTCCTTCTTGATAGCCATCTGATTTTGTAACGGTTTCGACCTTTTCCCAGTCTTCCGGTTCTGTTTGGGTACCCTCTTGGAAAGTATCCACGGCGTCTGAGATAATAGTACTCTCCTGATTGGTCGCTACTATTTCACGTTATCAATGTCTTCCCTTTGTAGTTCGACGATTTTCTGATTGTATCTACCTTGCTTTTCTTGCTGTTGCTCCGTCGGCGTCTGACTGGAATTTCTCACATCTTCCTCTGGCATCCTATCTGAAGATTGTTCAAAGCTTTCCACCAGACTTTGCTCATCGGTAAGATCGTTCTCAGCGGATAGCGATGAAGAATGGATGGGGCGTTCCGATCCCGCCCCGGATGATATCAATTGAATGTTATCAATATCCACACCTTCTTGTGCTTGAGCTGCAATTTCATTTCTTTCTAGTCTTCCTTGAGAATCCTCTGTCACACTTTCTGTGTTTATTTCATCCCACTCTTGGCTTTGAGCTTCGTTAACCACTAACGCTTTGTGAGCAGGAGCAGAAGTCAAGTCTTGCTGTTTCATGGATTTAGAAGGAGATCTTCCTCTCTTCTTTGGTACAGGTTTTTGAGATTTCGGCATTCTCGCTTCCGCCAAGGCAGCAGCTCCACCGTGTTTCGCCCAGTACTCGTCAACCAAGATATCAGCGGAACTACAGGAACAATAAATGTATTCATTCAGTATCTTCATTGCCCATGTTCACTCGTACACATTGTCTTCTTTTTCCCAGGTATTTTCATCGGAGTCGTATCCCTTCCACTTGATATGGTACTGCAATTTGTTACCCTGAATGTAATATTAGAACCATTCGTGTCGAAAAAGAGATTACGTTCTTACCCTTCCCTTCATACGTCGATGCCCTAATATGGCTTCGACTTCATACTCCTCCCCCTCAGAACTAGAATACATTGTATCTCTTTGATAGAAGCGCGAAATGATCGAGATATTTGTGTAGCCACTAGAGTGCGGTCACAAAGAACCTACAGTAGTTGACGTTTGCCTTCAGTTCCACTTTCGCATGTTGTATACGAAATCAGTCACAGAACGATGCTCTTCTTAACTTGGTAGTTACTCTATCCATCTGTCGCCAAGTATACTTTATATTCTTTCTGTACCGTTTATTTTAAGATTGTGAGCAATTTGTTCTAAACGGTGACGGAGAGAGTGAATTCTAACAATCATCAATCATGCGAACAAATTAAACAATTTAGAGACACAGAAAGGAGAATCGATGCATCTTTTATGCGCATCGTTCCAGTTCAGATGCTTTGGCTTTGATTTCTACCACGGGAAGTAACGTACGCTCTCCAAAAACCTCTTGCATTAAAATTCATACCAACCCCGGGCGTAAAGGGTCATGTTGATTTGCCGGTTCGGAAATCAATAAGATTTAGCGGTTTCGGTGGATGTGCAGTTGGGCAATCTATGCCTCCTAAGAAATGTGTTCAGACGATAGATGCCGATGTTGTTGGCATTTCTTTGTATAAACTTCACCATCAGATTTCCATATCGTTTTCAGTCAATCAGTTTACCACTAGCTACGTACATTTGATCGAGAACAAATAATCACTACCTCATTTCTCTATACAAGGTAATATCGAACCCATTTCTCAATGTTAATCTTTTATTCCTGGTATGTCTTCGTTATAGTTTCTTCCTTCGATTGTTTTTTTATCTCCTTCGTACGCTGTGATTTTTGGTTAACTTACATAGCCAAGCTTCAGGAACCAAACACCGCTCCATTAAATGTAAAAGAAGCACATAAAAGAAGTAGGCTGGGCCGCGGTGCGGGTCAACGTTGACCCGCACAGGCTACAATCAAATTCAGATTCCGATGAGCATTTTTGCACCCGGTGTCCGCTCCTTCGAGGCAGTCCCTCTTTCGGGAAACAAGGCAATATAACCATGCTATCAATTTATAGACAAAGACTGGCTACACATTCAATACGTTTGTCTAGCGGTCGGTTACGAAGCAATTGGCTGCTACTTCGACATGCAGCGACCCAAACTACTTCTTCCACAGAAAAGACGACAGACGCTTCGAACAATTCCAGCACGACCAAATCCCTACATGACCTTCTAGGTCTTTCGAACTCCAGCCCTGATCTCAAAAATACCTTCTACCAGAGAGAATTACCTTCAAGCCTGATTCGTTTTTCTTCACAACAAGGAAAAAAACTTTTTCGATCGGCCATGGAAATGGGTCATACGGAAGGGTTCTTTCCACTCACGGGTAATTTCACAACGCAATCCGAACCAGCCTATTGTGGTCCCAGTTCATGTATGTCCCCATTTTCACGTTTTCCTGCCAGCTGACGAGTACATAGTGGCGATGGTGCTTAACGCTTTGGAGGTTGATCCCAAACGACGATGGAAGGGAAATTGGCGTTGGTATTCAGGTAAGGAAGGATTAACTTGCCAAGAGTAGGAAGCTAAGTAAGAGCATAAGACGAACTACTGGAATGTTGTTCTTCCAAGGAGGAAATGAAGAAGAACGGAATTACATTCGACAAATTTGCCTGTCTCGCCAAGTGCCATTGTGATGTGATAGTAAAGCGCTCAACCGACTTCACCTTTGAAGAATTCAAACACGATGTAGAGTGTGTGACAGAAAAGTCAAATCAATTCATGGTTATATCGTTTTCCCGGAAGACATTGGGTCAGACAGGCGATGGCCATTTTTCACCCATCGGAGCATACAACCCTGCAACGCAGATGGCATTGGTTTTGGACACGGCACGATATAAATATCCAAGTTACTGGTGTTCAATCGAGACACTATACGAGTCGATGAAACCGCTTGACAAGGAAACAGGCCGTCCACGAGGTTACTTCTTGCTGAGCTACGATGCCGAGCGACCTCCCATTAGTCTTTGCAAAGTAAAGCCTGGTAAACAACAGCAGCAGGACGATACAGATACCAAGGTTGGATCAAGCCCTGACTTGAACTGGTCCACATTAGCGCAGAGCTTCTGTAAAAGGATCCCTGAGAATATGTGGATGGAAAAGCCAAGAACGTTGGATCATGTCGTAAAGCTTGTACTGCGCAACGTACCAGCAGAGTATACGGCTATTTTGGCCAACCAGTCTTTCCAATCGTTCAAAGCAACATCCTCTGCAGAGCAGACCAAAAAATACATAGATCATTTATTAGAAGACACAATGCGATCGCCACTGTACCCCATCGTACTCGACGCACTGTATCCGGCAGGGAAGACAACGAGTGAAGTTGATCATCATGCTGCCTTTGCTACTCTTTTTGTCCTGGGATCACCGAGAATGCTCTATACATCGCTACCACGGGATCTACAAGACACACTAGATAATTATCGCAAAACGGAGTTCATGACTAGTGTGGTAAAACAAGAAGTGGATCGAATTTCAGTGGAAGTAAGCGAATTGACCAAGACATTCTGCACTTGTGGACCAGGTTGGACAGAAGGTAAACTTCCTAGTAAAGAATGCCAAAATTCATAGACATGGCCATGCCATTTTCCTTTCCTTTCATCTCTCCTGTTTATCCCTTTCCCCCCCCCCCCTCCTCTTGCAACTTTGTAACAAATCACATAAAAGGAAATTAATATTTGTCATGGTTTTTGAACGCCCGAGATCATGTGAAAACAAAAAAATTGATTTCTTTTCCCCACAGCCAAAACCGCTGCTGCTTAATCAAATACCATGCCATCTCCTCCAAAACCTTGGGAAGTTAATAACACAGGTGCAATCACTTCACCTACAGCAGCCACAGCAGTTACGAGCGCAACAACGACAACAACAGCAGCAGATGCACCTCCTGTTCCCACACGTACAGGCGCAACTACAACCAGCGGTGTGGGTGCCATGAACAGACCCGGAGGTTGATAATTGTCTTATATTCTACAACTGTTACTCATTTATTTATTTTTTTATTAAATAGCATACGGGAGTACCTATGGCGCAAGTAGTTATGGTTCTGGTTACGGCGCAGGTTATGGCTCTGGCTATGGCTCCGGTTATGGTTCTGGCTACGGCTCCACCTACGGTTCTGGCTACGGAGGATATGGTAGTTACAGCCGCTACGGTGGTGGCCTTGGCGGCTACGGTTCCTATGGTGGATACGGATCATATTCATCGCCCTACAATCGCATGGGATACGGATCGGCTTATTCACCCTACAACCGCATGGGGGGCATGCCTGGCGGACCGGGAGACGAGCAGAGCTTGACTCAGCGAATGGAAATGGGTACTCGTTCAACCTTTGAAGTGATAGAGCAGATTGTCGGCGCCTTTGGAGGATTTGCTCAGATGCTCGAATCCACATTTATGGCTACACATTCCAGCTTTATGGCCATGGTTGGTGTAGCAGAACAACTAGGCCACCTCAAATCATACCTGGGTCAAGTCTTCAGCATTTTCGCATTATACCGGTTTATCAAACGGGTGATTAACAAAGTCACTGGGCGAGTGGACGTTGGCCGACCACATGAAATGAATTTAATGGAATTCCAGCAGTTTGAACAGAAAGCAACAGCGCCTAAAATGTCACGCAAACCATTGCTCATCTTCTTGCTTATGGTGGTCGGTCTACCTTACCTTATGCACAAGTTGATCCAATTGGTATCATCTAAACAACAATTACAAGCACAACAGCAGCTGGATAGCCCGAATCTGGCCCAAATAGACCCATCGAAATTAGAGTTCGCAAGGGCCATGTACGATTTCACAGCCGAATCTCAGATGGAGCTGAGCCTGAAGAAGGGAGATATCGTAGCCATCTTGTCAAAGACTGATCCGGTGACGAATGCCACGAGCCAGTGGTGGCGTGGACGTTTGCGAGATGGAACAATGGGCATGTTCCCTGCCAATTATGTTGAAATAGTCCAGAAAGGACCAAGTCCGTCAGGTGAAGCTAATCCAAAGCCTGAATCCATAACGACACCCATCTAAGTTATCACCCTTTTACGTCATTTGTTTTCGCGTTTACTTTCCCTTTCGTTATTCTCATGATCCCCCGTTATCTTATGTAATATACTCTTTACATCAATCACTGAGTAAGGATTCCCAGCATGAACATCGCCTGTATAGGAAGATATTTTATGCTTAATGTTACCGACGAAGGAACGTCGTGATCTTATAATGAGAATTAACAGGAAATGAAGCTGATAGAGACATGGTCCCAACATGAGCTTTGTGGCGACAAGTAGATACTTGTACATCAAGTCAAATGCTAAGGTGGCATCCTATTTCTTCCGCGTTACGTTTACATCAAAGATAAGATACATTATCTCATACAAAAAGATGGGATCCCATGAATATGAAGAGGAACAATGATTCTTTTCTTCGGCTCGGCTGACATACACAATGACAATCTGTGCCGTTTTGTTTGGTATTTGCCCTGCATGACTTTTATCCCGAAACAGCTCGACTGTATGTGTAACTTACGGTAGATATTGTCATACGGAAGATCATCGCTTCAAGCTGTCTACACTGTGCAGCATTTACCGTTGGTCGCTCCTACGCTAGGATAATCTCCATAGCAGTAGCATGAACTTAGCTGTCTATGTATCTAAATCTTGCTTATCTTCCGAGATAAATCCAAATACTCTTCGATGAATAAAGTTTGCAACAGGCGGGAGACTAGGTTCAAGTTAATAAATTGATCGATGCACGAATGACAGAGTAAATAGGACCTCTCGTGGGATGTTGCACTTAATTAAAGTAGCATTCAATAAATAGCTAGTCAAGGTAAAAAAAAAAAAATATGAACTGCCATCTTCGGTGCGACATATACACCATGATAAAGAAAAAATGAATGAACGAAAGGAAGAAAGGAAGAAAGAAATAAAAAGTACAACTGAACTGGGAATATGAAAGGTACCGATCTGTTAAGGAATATGATGTTTACATGTACATAAGAAGGTGGATCAATGATTCAAGTTAAATAATGAAGGTCAGAAAGAATAAAAAGGTAACTAATCTCGTGACTCATACAGGTCGTCTTCAGTTTTCTCCTTCAATTGTTGATATCGGCGTTTGAGACTTGTAGAGTAGATACCAATGGAGCTGGCAAAATAAACCTACATTGTCGCAACTTAGACATGCACAAAAAATACCGCTATGTTTTACCTGGATCAAGTTGCCAACGAATACGATAACTGCTGATCCAATTACGAGCTTGTTGATCAGGTCAATACAGAAACTTTTATCACTACCGCCCGCTACAGGGAGTTTTCCCGGTACCACAACAGGACTATAAGTGCTGTTATTTGGCATAGTTCCACCATTCATTAAGTCTTGGCAATCGTTGATATAGGTATTTTGTTTGACCTTAAAGTAGATCCAGTAGGCGATCGTTGTGGTCAAGATCAGAAGGACGAAAAACCAGTTGACAGCGTGGTAGATACGGACCATAGTTCGTTTTTGCTAATGAATGATTAATATCTATTATTCTTGCATGTTTCCCTTACCAAAATCGCAGATATCAGACCAAACAAAGATGTCACTGCGTAAGCAATAAAAACACTGGCGAATGCATAGAAAACCCCATTGAATGCTGAATCAGTGAGTGCTGTGTCTACATTTTGTGTCATCGTCGCCCATCGATGCATCTCTAGTCAAGGGCCATCAGTAACGGGTACTTTAAGCCGACTGCAAGACTCACCATCGCGTTTTATGAACATGAATGCAGTGGCGACAGAATAAGCAGCCTATACCGAGATAAATGAG
The DNA here is from genome assembly GCA_000697055.1 of Saksenaea vasiformis B4078. Classification (NCBI taxonomy): domain Eukaryota; kingdom Fungi; phylum Mucoromycota; class Mucoromycetes; order Mucorales; family Saksenaeaceae; genus Saksenaea; species Saksenaea vasiformis. The sequence goes on along the minus strand of JNDT01001775.1, from coordinate 6,860 downwards.
TATTGTTGAGCTTCCTGGGCTAATGCGTACCAGGAGTATAATGGACATTATAATGACTCCAATACGTGCTGGAAAGCAGCAGCAGACATTGACAGTAGCCATGGTATAACAAAACAAAAGTGGAAAAAGGTACAAGGTCCAGGTTCTGCTTTCTCCGAAAGTCGAAATATTTATTCTATTTTTTTTGTTGGGCTTAAAATGGGCTTAGTCCTATGCTGTTGTCTCCAAATGAGAAAGTGTCCCAAAAGGTGCAGCTTATCACCGCGAAGATTGCCATCAGTTGTCCCTTCGTCTAGTGTCCTGAATCAGCTTTCGTTTGCAACACAACAGCAAACTGTATGTATGGCATACTTTCTCCTGTACAACGTTGAAGGCTTTGTAGATCGGGCAACTCAACCCGTTTTTCACTAGCCAATCCTCTCGCTCCTCTTTCTCCTTCCCTTAAGTATCACAACTGTTCGCATCTGAGAAAGTGTGATTTGCTGAGTTTTACTTTAATACTATCCGAAAAGAGGTCGTGGCGGGTTGGATCGATGCATATAATTATCATGGAATCTCAAGTATAATCATCCTTTCAAACTTTCGTTTCATTCGAAGGATCATTCGGATAATCGGCCTTTAGAACTTTGAATCTTCAATGTCAGGTACCCCAATATATGCTCTAGGTTCTGATCTCAATCATCCATCAACTTACCCGGTCTGCACTTTTACCGCAGCAGAGTGGCTGAAGTAGAGTTAAACAATGCGTTATCCAGTGTATGTCTAACTATGTTAAGAAAAATTCCGCCACATTGAGTACATGAATTTCCAAGCAGCTTTATAAATAGCGTGTTTTTGACTCCTTTACTAACACAATCTGGCGATGGGCCGCTGAATGATATACGGGTACCTGCTTTTTTGTCCGATCTGAGAAACCACTTGGCTATGCTACAGACGATCACTCTCAAGTTTAACTAATTGTTGACAACAATGATGGCGCTATTGATCAATAAATCACATTCATGCTGCGCCCTATAGGTCTGGTGCAGTATTCGTTTCTCGACACCGACTGACTTCTCTGTGTAACGTCGAATGATCGGTCTGCAATGCGGCACCTTGTGTTCACTGCTTGGATCCCTATCCGTCAGATCGCTGTATTAACGTTGTAGCTCTTCCAATAAGAAGTTTTTTAGTTTTTTAGGATTGTACGAAGAGTTGTGAGGCGTAACTGTAAGATTATGTCATAATTTAACTTCAGATGCATGGATACTTCCTGCATTTCTGTCAGAACTGCAGAAACTCAAAATGTAGTACTCGTGTGCGACAAAACTGGGCCACACAGTAAACCTTATTGTGCCTTCTTTGATCCAAGCCGATATACAGTGAAAACGTCCACATAGCTACTACAGCCATCTCCTCGGCTGGGATGTCCTTTGTCTTCCCCCTTATCTTTTGACTGGACACCCCTTTCTTTTGTCACGGCTTTTCTTAATCTTTATGGAGTACTTAAAAGTACTGACGTCTGCTTGCGAAAACATGATTACTAAGTATTTGCAAGCGTGTTAAAATGCATTACATGCTACGCGAAATTGGATTATTTTGGGCGCCATTCTCACAGAGCGATTTCTGCTTTTTCCTTTTTTTTTCTATGACGGCCTGCACGCCCTCCGAGAGTAGCTTTGCAAGACTGGCTATTTTTTTTTCTGTGCGGAATATCGGTTCATGTTTGACATACCTAACGCAGTGTCGCGTCATTGTTGTTCTATAAGTCCTCCATATCTCCTATAGATCTTGGACAAGGATTTTTTTTGTTTGTCTTCGTTATTATACGACTCCTGATGCAGATTCTGCCATATCTCGTTTCTGATTATCCTTTTATGATTTTTTCTTTCCTAAGGGCCTTGTACAATCTGTTTATGAGTCGGCGTGAACGAGTACGAACGGATATTTGGATACTTAAGCTCGTTTGAATCATTTGTTTTTAGGATACGCATATTCACTGGTTCATTCATACATAAAATCGTGAGGTGAGTCGGTTGTGCTTCATGCAGTCCATTAATCTTCTCAATTCAAGCGCACAAGTTAAAAAGAAGCGAGTAAAAGTTTGGACGGCGTAGGATGCCAATTTTCGCTCTGTGGCAATTTTGCCTTCTATTTCTTTTTTCTCAATGATATCGATTCTATTTTATTTTTATTTCTTTCTTTTCTTTTCAGTGGATCAATAAAGACATCGCATTGATACAGTATATGTTTCAAAGTTGTGTTACAATTTTGGAGTTCTACAGATGCAATCATTGGGCTTACAGAATTCCTTAAAGACCCGACATCCACTCTGACACGGCAGATGACTCTGGTATTGTCCGCAAATGTTATTCGAAAGCCGCATATGATCCAATGTCCATGCATTTCAAAATACGTACAACTAAACCAGCTACCTGCCGTCACGATCTGCCAGAGCCATGATAGGCTTGATGTTTATGCACTTAGCGAAATTATTTCGTATCGATCTATTTTGTATAAATATCCTTTCAATTCAATGAACAAAAATTTAAGTTATAACAGCACAATTGTCTCTCGGTTATCTCAGGCCGTCTTTTATTGCTCTGCCTTCACTAATTATCCTCAATGAGACTACCATCAATGCAAATTCATTGTGTGATATAGCTCAAAAATATAGACTTAGTAAATCCTTTGAGACTGAATTACTTTTATTAAATGTTAATGTCTGCTCTTTTATATTATGTTCAGTTCTCTAAAGTATATTCTAATAATAATCTATTTTCCATATAATTCTATTATATGTTAATTCCCTTATTACAAAGCTACATATGTTTGTACTTAGGATATATTTATATATAGAATGGAAGATTATTATGTTTGTTAATATATTAATTCCGATTACTATTTGATCTGTAACTGTACACAGATATTTATTTCTACGTGCACTACGGCATGTCACATATACCACACATTGATTCCTTTTCTTTTATTTTATTTTTGCTTATTTTAATCTTTGACTGACAAGCGACAACAATTCTGTTATCCTCTCTTTACTTCCCTTTCAATTTTTTTCGAAGTTCTCTATCAATACTGTGATATATGGAGTATTTGCTATCATGTCTTCTGCACAAAATTATTATGCACAGCTGTATGCAGCTGTGCAGGGATTATCGTATTTTAATTTTACTTTGACATAGAGATCCGCATGCATGAATATACAGTCATGGTAATCAGAGCAGAAGGACAATCATCTCTATCATCACTCTAAATGAACATGACATTTAATCTATCTTAACGAAAGCTCTTATTCAACATGCACTGCTGATCACTGTTATTTTTATTATTGTACAAGAGCCAGTAGAAAGATATATAAGCTGGGTCGATTAATATACAATAAAGAATATATTACAAGTCTCAAAGGATTTATCTGCCTGATTCTTTTTATTGATTTTCTTCTACAAACCTTTTCAATTCCTATATCACAAATACTAAGTAACCATAACAATAGTTTTACTAACGATCATATTTTGTTTTATACGGATCTCTTTGGACATTGTCTGTTGTATGGGTAGGTTAATTGGGACAGTAGACGGATAGAATCCTTTGAGACCGTTGGATATCTTTATTTCAATTAGATTGTCTGCCTATTTATATGATTCAGTCTTTTAGCGCAAATAAGAATTAGTGAACGTTCTTCTCAGTATTAGGTGTGGATTATAGAATGGATCAATTACTGTGATGACACAGTGCTACCTTGTTGTACTGAACTCGGTGATAAGTCTAAGTTATAGATGATAAGATTCAGTTGGTGTTCCAGTGGAGAAGTTCACTGTATATGGAAACACGATTAATCCCCGATCTTTCCTGTTATGGAACACAATTCTATAGGATGGGCATTACGACAGTCAACATATACCACATTGTCAATCACTATGGGGAAAAGGTACCGACAATTCACCTGTTTTTGTCATTTTCAGGTAGATAGTCGGAATCATTGTGTAAGCTTCAAGACATACTTGGCAGTAATGTGCTACACTCTAATGACTATCTACCTGAAAATGACAAAAACAGGTGAATTGTCGGGAACGCCTTTCCCACAGTGAATATTAACGACAACTACTTTGTTCTATTTTTTTTCTTTCTTTAAGTTTTATCGCTCAATCAAGTCTTGATATTTGAATTAAATCTATTGTGATGTAGCTCAAAATATAGACTTAGTAAATCCTTTGAGACTTAATTCCTTTTATTAAATGTTAATGTCTGCTCTTTTATATTACGTTCAGTTCTCTAAAGTATATTCTAATAATAATCTATTTTCCATATAATTCTATTATATGTTAATTCTTTATTACAAAGCTACATATGTTTGTACTTAGGATATATTTATATATAGAACGGAAGATTATTATGTTTGTTAATATATTAATCCCGAGTACTATTTGATCTGTAACTGTACACGGATATTTATTTCTACGTGCACTACGGCATGTCACATATACCACATCTATACCCGGTGCTCACTCAATTTCGAACTTTTCTATCAATGAACATTATTCAACCGATGTTACGCTGTATTTTTGACTTGTCGGTATAAGTAGAGACGTTTCCAGGTAGTGTCTAAGCGTAAACTTGATGACAGAGATAGCTGGTAAAATATAGAAAAAGGTAGCTTCGATAGATAAAAAGAGTTCGGTTTGTGTGAGCACCAGGTGTGGATTTGAGTCAAACACCAAGACTTGGATAAGCGGTAAAGCTTGAGGAAAAGAAAAGAAAAGATAAAATAGAATAACTGTTGTCTGGATCGACAACATATAAAGAGATCTGTTTGAAAAAGAGTATGATCGTTAGTAAAATCGTTGGTATGGTTACCTTTGTTCTCGTATTGATTCTATCAATTAGAGATGTATAGAGATGAAATAGAGATATTTCTCGGGTGATCAGCGAGTTGGATCGAAAGAAATATAGAATTTCGGTAAAGAGGAGAAAAAATGTAAAAGAAAATGTAAAAGAAAATGTAAAAGAAAATAAAAAGAGATAGCGGAATCAGCGTCGCTTGTAAATCAATCGGGTAAAAAAAAAAAATAGAGAAAAAGAAAAAGAAAAGAATGGGCAGATTCTGGTTAACGGTGGTTTCTTGAGAATAACCAACGGAGGCAGAGCAATAAAAGGCGGCTTGTAGATAACCTTTGGAAAAGACCTTTAGAGATGGCTAGAGTAGACCAAGAGAAGAATATGCTTTTGTAACCTGATATTTTATTCATTGAAATGAGGGATTATTTATACAAAATAGATCGATACGAGAAAGGAAATAAAAGTTGAGGGGAGATAAGAAAACTAAACGCTTGATGTTCAGTAAACCTGAGTTGCTTCGTTTTCGGTAAACCTGAGATGCTTCGTTTTCAATTTACCCGTGTTGCTTCGTTTTCGATTTATCCGGGTTGCTACGGAGGCTTTTCTTTCATGATGGTTGAGAGCATGTGATTAGCGGTCTTTAATTTGTATAGCGGCAATAATTCTGTGTATTCTCTGGTGGTTTCTTTATGCGCGTTGTACTTTTGTTATCCTGATCTTTGTTATTTCTTCTGTTAATACATACACAATGACAAAAATAAAGATAAGAAAATAGGAAAATAAAGAGGATAAAACTAATATAAATGTTCACAATGGGGTTTTTGATAAAAAAAAAGTAGCAGGTGAGATTATCTTTAGAGCAAAAAAATAGTACTCCATACCAACACTTTTATTAGCAATTACTGTCATTCAGCTTACACTACAATAACACTTGAAAACAACTCTATCCATATATAGTAAACTGTAAAATACAGTATAATAGCATCTTTCATAAATAGTAAAAAAAAAAAAGGCAGTAGTAAAAGAGAAAAAATAATATTAAAAAAGTCACTAGTGTCGTATCTGACATTGATCTTTTACTCATAACACTATTTATACAACTCAATGTCATCACGACATATAAGAAAATACGACCATGTCAGTCTTACAATGACTTTACGAGATTATCCTAAGACATGTCCATACTCAGAGTACCAATCGGAACATATTCATTCATGATCCAGTTACCAGGAAATTCGAGAACAATAAGATCTGATCTTCCAATTCCGCTGTCCCTAATTCAACTGAGACAGTCTCAATGAACTACATCTGAATTACTGTACAGCTCTTCTTTAATCCGATCTCTAAAAACACTCCTTTAGATTGGTTAACGGACAATAGCAATATCTAAGACATAAGCTAACAATCTACTCTGAAGTCAATAAGATATATAAATATCGTCAACTCAGATAGAAAAGTTTTTTAGAAGATTGATTCTTTTTTTTTTCTTTTCTCGAGAATAAATACCAGTCTCTCTGAATCTATTGATCCCTTTTTATTCCACATTAACGAGACATTACAAGTAGCAAAAGCAATGGCGGATGTCCTGAAGGTTTGTAGATATGAGATCGTTTTCTGAATCAAAAGATGATGAATAAATATGCAACGTTGGAGCGGCCGCCGATGTTCGAAGAAATATGATCGATTGAAATGATCACCGCTGTACAATAGCATAAACGCTTCTAAAGAGGACGCACTCATTTTATTTAGAAGGGGTCGTTTGAAAGAGATGACGTGTGATGTGCGAACACGCAGCATTTACTAAACTTTCGGACGTTCCGATGAGACACGACCATCCTCCCTCACTGAACGATCCCTCAATGATCCCTCACACTTGCCAGCTGGCCAATCACAGTCCTCAATGGATCCCTCTCAATGATCCCTCACACTTGCCAGCTGGCCAATCACATCCCTCAATGGATCCCTCTCACTGAACGATCCCTCAATGATCCCTCACACTTGCCAGCTGGCCAATCACAGTCCTCAATGGA
>JNDT01001774.1:0-21796 GCA_000697055.1 Saksenaea vasiformis B4078 | reverse complement strand
TGAGCGGCCGCCGATGTTCGAAGAAATATGATCGATTGAAATGATCACCGCTGTACAATAGCATAAACGCTTCTAAAGAGGACGCACTCATTTTATTTAGAAGGGGTCGTTTGAAAGAGATGACATGTTGTTGTATCGTGTAGTCGTAAAGGTTGAAATAAAAGTATAGAAAACAAGAGATACAATGAAACCAAAGTGTAGGGAAGTTTATTCTGAAATCAGAACCCGAGATCAAGACTACACTAGGTGGTGATATTTATATAGCACTGGATTGCATCAGTAACGGAGTTCCTGAGTTAGTTCAGATATATTTAATTAAACATCTACTTATAATCGCACTAGACCATTTGATATAGCTGGATACTATACGTGTGATGTGCAAACACGCAGCATTTACTAAACTTTCGGATGTTCCGATGAGACACGACCATCCTCCAATAGTAAAAAAAAAAAAAGGTAACTCAAAAATCTTTTTACTTTTCTTTGTTACTTTTATAAAATGCTCATGCTACATGTTACTATTGCTGCTATAATTGCTACATCTAATGATTCATGTAATTACTAATTTCTTACATATTGCATTAGCTTAATCAAAGTATTTTTTTTAGATATTGCTAAATGAGTCATTGTTGCATGTTCATTATTTTTATATTATAAATTTGCTTAACTTTGTTTTCTAGCAGATTTAGTCATGACTAATAACTACTTTTATAATTACTAATTATATTTTTAACATTGACCAAAATTATCCATAGCAAAGTGCCCAAAATTTCTATGCATAATTGCCAAATCAGTATTTTTCCTTATTTTTACATATAGATTATGACCACGGCAAGAAGCAAGATTGCCTTGCTAGCTCAATGGCAGAGCGTGAGACTCTTAATCTCAAGGTTGGGGGTTCGACCCCCCCGTAGGGCTTCCTTTTTGTTCAACAATTTTCATTGTTACACAAACGTTGTTGTGCAAACTTTTGGTCCATTCAGGCTTAAACATTCATACATCGTTTGGTGTGTCCTTCCTGAGGATCGTCAGGCCCACTGGTGGACAAATGTAGCAGCAGAAAACAGATGTGGACGTCTATCCTTCGAAATGGCTTTGACACTAGGTGGCGGGAACATAATTCTTTTTCTGTATGAAAAATTTATAATTTTTTTTTATGGATGACGGGCAGCCTTTCTTAAAAAAAAAATTCTTCGCTTTATTTAAAAGTTACCTTTCTCATTTGTGAATTTTCTATTCATGAGACGTAGACAGCCCGCCGGCAAATCTTTTTTTTTTCTTTTTTTTTCGGTGTGTGTACGCTTTCGAAATGGATGCGTCGGTTAACACAGAAAAATTGTCCAACGTACGAAAATGACACTAGCAACTTACCGCTAACGTATCCCATGAGAACGGGTATCTGCTCCTCACCTATTGTCCTCTTGGTTACAGGTAGATTGCGGTGGATCGGAAATGATTTTCCAGTATTGAATTGACTGGATTGATCAAAACTCGCTGCTGCGGTTATAATGCATTCGACTGCCTGGTATATCCGTGTTTTTTCTGGATTCAAGCAAAGACAAGAACCATTGTTGGACGCCGTTTACGAACTTGCATACTTTAAGATGCGTAGTATCATTGAACCACAAACCACACATCTGCAAGGACGTTTATCGAGTGGTGGCTGCTACAACAAAATAACGTGGTTATCTTCGCCAAAATTGTTTACCACCTCTCTTTGCGTGTCCTTTGATTCGTGAACCAATGCTGGTTCCTGCATTACCGATGCGCATTATTACGGTTTTCGGTACCCGAATACCAACTGTGCTTCCCGTGATGTCAGACGACCCTGGACCACGCCATTCAATTTGCTGTAATAAAAAAACTCGGAGTGTCCTTTGATTAATATCCTTAGATGTAATACAGTGCGATGTGACAGACTGAATTTTGGGAAGAGGTTACTGTATGTATCAGACTGGAACTGAATTAACCTGCCTCTTCTCGCTTCTCAGCTTGGGTACTCACTTTCTTAGTACATCCGTCAATGTATACGATTACAGACTAAATACGTAATGATTTTTACAAAAGATACGGTCCGAAACGAAAGGAAATTATGTCAAACACGACAACCCACAAGGTGTCGATTATCCGTCAGGCACCTTTGGTGATTTGAGACGGAGCGTTACGTATACAAGAAAAGCATTACGTACAGTCACTATTATCCGGCATGACACGTCGCCGATGGTTTCAGCTTGGAGTAGCTTCTTTCGATTATTGCTCATGCTGCTCGTGGTTTTGACGTGGTTTTGACGTGGTGAAAATCACTGATTGTTAAAAATATTCGTCCTTTATCGTTCGTAAATTAATCAATACATACGGTGACGTGTCTCCATTCGTTCCGAGACTGGAGACGAGGGATAATGGGAGAGCAAGCTCCCAGGAGTGGTGAGCTGCCGAGGAGCAGGTGTTGGAGGGCTTCGGTGACCCAAACCAACCTATAGTGCAGATATGTATCGACCTAGTTTGAATAATAAGGCCATGCTTGAGGATAAAACGTGAAGCTAAGTTAATGAATTGGATATAGAGATAAACCAATCGAAATATTTCTCATAAATAGAGCTGCTTATGTAACAGAACGAACCAGGTGTATTGTACATTTTAAGCCCACGCATGGTGCACATTTAACTATCATTAGATGACTGTCCATCGACACAAAGAAATCGTCCCGGGATTAAATTGGTATGCAAAAGCCAGTTATGAACAGAACCTGCCAGTTCCACTTATCATATTTAGGCAATTGCCAAACACCAACTTCTTCTGCGAGAGAAGAAGGGTTCCAGGTCTTTTAACGAGGCCAACAAGAACACATCCCATCGTTGACAATAAGGCTATCGCTGTTCAAGGCAACTGCTACGAATGTTTGTATATGCGATGCGTTCCAATGGAGACGTGGAAAGATGCCGCAGGCGGACATTCAAGAATCCGAATACGTTTGCAATCTGTCAGGTTACTTTGTTTACATTGTACAACCTCCATTTGCAAGAAAGTCAATCTGTTTTTGCACCGTGCACTGACGTCAATCATCTAGAATCGCTTTGGTCACAAGGTAAGGAAAACATATGTACGTATTTTATTGGTTTATACATGTAACCAAACATTGCCTTTTTGTTGCGCTTGGTCATGAAAGGCTGTCCATCAGTTTCTGGGTCTAGAGCTGCTGTTATCAATCTTTTCATGCATCATACGTTGAAAGTTACATTCTGATCAAACGTTATCAGGCATTGATATGCCATAAAATAAGCTGTAGGGTAGTAAGGTCACACACTTGGACAACCTGTTTCCATATTTGATTTAACGCTTTCAACTAGGGGCAAAACTTTCTAAACGCGCCTGTAGGTTACTCACTCAGGTTCTGCAGGTGAAAAAAAAAAAGAAGGCCATTCGGAACTCTGAGCTGACTTTTTTCACGGGTGAATAGCTCTTTGTAATCAAATACTACCTCCGAGAATATGGTTTCCTACCGCATTTGAAGTCGACGCATTGAGTAATTTTTTTATAACCAGTGTTAAAGTGTGATGGAAGGGCGTTTCGTGTGATCGCCATGACGTTTCTAGCATGAAAGAACCTGTACAACGTACAGCAACCGGGGATAGAAGTTTACCGGAACCAAGAATTCAAGAAGTGAACTATGCTGAGTTGACTGTAGTCCGCTTTCCAGAAGGTGGCGGCAACACGGTAGGATAGGAATACGATCCACAGTAGACAACAAGTCCAGAAGAACCAGCGCTTGGAGTTATAATTAGTAGAACGCCAGCGGCTAAAATTGTCCATAGTAGCAGTTAAAGGCCTTTTATCGTCGTCCTTCTCTTTGCGTTTTAGAACACGTCGACGGAGACCAGACAAAGACCCGAATAGCATGGGTGTAGGAGACGGTTCGGGCGATGATTTAAAGAATGGGAGTCGTCGTTCTCGGCTTGTGCTTGATTTTGTTGCCGAAGAAAGTTCATTGAGATCTGTCGGAAGATGCCGTCGCTTCCGTGATGGTCGTTTACCCATGTCGAGTGTAGTCATCCCAGCGTCGTTAGGCAAGGGAGGCGGCGTGTGCGCGAAACTGTGTTGACTATATTTCAATGTCCGCACTCTCTTGGTCCGATGAGACAAGGAAATCGTTATATGTTCTTCCTTTTTGTAAAAAAGAAATATAAAGTCATTACTGCACAAGTTTATGAACCAGTATATATAAATATGGTACAAAAAGTATACAACGTTTTTGTATACATTCATAGATTGATTGAGTTACTTGGCTGTACGCAGATGCAGCTATTTAACCCGCAGGGATGAAAATGGAAATTGATAGTCTAAAATAAGTTTTGCATCGGTACCATCCGCTAAGACGTCTGATAAAGAGAAAAACATAGATACCAGTACAGAAAACGTAAGTTTGTTTTACCCTACTGTGCGGAACGCACATGAAACCACCATGCGGGACCAAGGCAAAAAAGAGACGCCGTACTACGAAACTGTTTGTCCACAGCGGGCTAGCCATACGTTAGAAACCCATAAATCGGATTTCCAATAAAATATAGAAACAAAAAGGGTGAACTTTTCCCGTGCCACGAACTGGTGAAACCGCCATGAACGGAGGATCGACCGAACGCCAATGGACAATAAACAAACGATGGTATTCAAATCACCATTACTATATTGTTGATCAAATGGTCCAGACTCGCATTTCTTAAAAAAAGCTTCTCTCTTTTTCTTCTCCAGTTTCCAAACGTTCTTTAACGTTAATATCAGCAAGGAGAAGGAAGGGGAGTCTGGATGTAACTAACAACTGCATATGTAAATATCTAAAAGCAGTGGAATACCTCATGTATTTTCAACAGCATAGTTTAAGTTTTTGTACGTGAGTATAAAGTGAAGTTCGAAGTTGAAATGTTAGTTGTTGTCACGCTCACACCAATTCAGGATCTTTTCCGCGCTCAGACCTTTCCATACTTTAGATCTCAGCTCGTGTGCATTAGAAAAAAGATGATCGCTAGCGAAAAAAACCACATTTTATTTGTTTTAGTTGCCTTTTTATAAAAAAATTGCAGATGAGACTTGGTTGGGCATTTTAAAGAAAGAAGGAGAATCATAAAGCATGCTAATTTTTTAAGGAAAAAGAAGACTGTAGGGCATGAATTTAAATATGTATTTACAAAATCATTAGAGAAAAACAGAAGAGAAGAAATACAAGACACCAGATAGAAAGAAATAAGAAATACTTGATTAGTTTTGCCAACAACGCTTAGAATTTTTGTTTTTGTCTGTAGGTCGAGTCGTAATCGTTTCAAAGGAACGGTGATTGCGTTTGCGCGTATGTATATGTGTGCAAAATATGTTATTGTTGAATTGTCTGCTTAATGAATGCTCTTCATGCACGAATGGTAGTAATTGTTGAGCATAAAAAAAGGGTAGTGTTGCTGATATTGCGGTAGCGTGAATTTACTTCAAAAGAGGACAAGTCGGTCGTTTATGGCCATACTTGCCACACCATGTACTAAAATTAAGAATTGTTACTAATTCCGTATGAGCAAGATGAAAGCAAATTACCATTGACCACCTTGTAAATTCAATGGTTTAATCGCAAGTGACATGATAGTTTGATCAATATTGAACTTTCAAAGCAAAGCGAAAGAAAGAAAAAAAGAAGAGTTGGGCGATCATTTAATGCTATTTATACGGAATATGTAGCACGGGCGTCATATCTGTGCATTAGGCGGAATGTCTGCGATTCTACGGAAGCTTAAAAACTTTCACTCTAGAATGATTATGGGTCCGATGAAAGCGTAGGTAATCACGCATCTATATGCTTCTAGACGGCCACGAACTTTGCACCATGAGGGTGACACGAAATCACGGGCAACATCGTGTCACACCAAAATTCCATTATTTGTATCGCCTTTGTTGTGACAGGACTTCCTGTCAAAAGGCAAGAATTAAAGATAGATCAACTTAAGTGTTGTCTAGAAATGGAGCGAACAATAATTCCGTATCTGACTTCCATGCCATTGAGCAAAATCTTTTCTAAGAGTTTACCAAAAACTGCATGGATGGATCAAAACAGAGTTTTTCCACCCCATCTTCTTTTACCCCTTTAGCGACTTCCGATGTTACCTCGACCTGCTAAAATGTCCTTATACTGCCAATACGTATACCTACATCCAAAGAAAAAAAAGTATACTGTTATTCCTTTCTTTTTTCAACCATAGACAATAATGGACCCGCTGTTGTTTTTACAAAGTACATATGAACGAAAGAGAAAAAAAAGGGAGAAAGGCATAGATGTGTGTTGCACTAGACCATGTAGGAAGGAAAAAAAAAACAAAAAGATAGAAAGGGGGGGCAAAACGTATTTAAAAAAGAAAAAAAAGAGACAAAAAAGAAAGAGTGCATAAAAGTAGGAGCACTAAATGGAGTATTTGAGTTTGACACGGCGCCCGGGTGAAGCCGCGGTTTCTGGAAGGATCCGACGCTTTGGAGGAGGTCGATAACGCATGACACGGACGATCGGTTGTGGAAACCGATGCAGGGCGTTTTCAATTTTGTGTGCAGGGTGGGTTTGAAGGGGTTCATCGTTTCTTGCCAATCGAGACGGATGCGTCGGCGTCGGAGCGGGTGGATGTGACTCTGTGCAACGTAGTTCTTGTGATGCTATTTCGTTGTTCCAGAACGTATCAGTTTTTGCCACACAAACGATTTCAGATCCATCGCTTTTAGACAGGTAGAATTCGTTTTGAGAAAGGTACCTAAAAAGGTAGTGAAGCCGATCCAAAATCCCGGATGTAGCAGAGGTGGTGGACCTGATACGAAGCTGCTGCAGTTGTTCGAATGGTGGGTCGTCTAAAGTCTGCGGTAGATTAACAAAGGCCAGGACGTTGGCATAGTTGACGTCGTTAGCATAGTGACGATGGGGATGGTAGTCAGAGCGAACAGGTGCCACAGCTTGTTGCGCTTGCGCGACGAGTTGAACATGGTCGCACGAAAACTCGACGAAAGACAGGGGAATACGGTTGGAAGCTTGTCGCTGTGCAAGGTGGAAAGCAAATGCCTCGAAATAGGTGCAGAGTTGAGTTAGCTGGGTTGTACTTGCTGTCAGCTCCATGTTCTTAACACAATGCCCAAATTGGTTCAATAGTACGAAAATGGAGTGCATGGATAACTCAAGGTTATTCAGTCGTAAATCTGTCATAGCATAGTACGATCTAGGTACTTTAGGAACTAAGTTCGCCACGACTGTATCAGTGATATTCTCACTGAAAAGTACTCGGGGAGTCCAAATACTGGGCGTCCCAAATATTCGACGATGCAGGACTGTACATGTTGAACTCAAACGGACAACATCCCGTAACGACAAATAAGTTGTGATGGTTACAAGAATCTCGTTGGATACCGTATCCATCACTTTTTTTTCGAGAAAAAAAAAGGGAAGAAGAAGAAAAGAAAGAGAGAGGAAAGCAGAATCGTATACTGCAATTTATCTGATGGAATCGTTCGGCTTTTTTTAACGTTGACCATGGTTGTCATCGGTAGCACAGCCAATTTCATTTGACACTTGACATGATCGTAAAAAAAATTCCCTTTTTTGCTAAACGTTTGTAGCACTTTTTGGCTGATGTACCTCGGATAAAATCCAACGGATGAACAATTAACATTTCCGTTTTCTAGTTTACGTCTGAGAGGTCCGTCTCATCGTTTCGACTGTATCCTGTTGCTGCATACAAATGATACTCACCACGAGGTTAAAAGGAACAAGAAGAAAAAGTAGGAAATAGAGAAAGTAAAAACTTTAACACGCGGGTTGTTTATTATTCATTCAACGTTCTCGGTGTATCCAGAAGATAATAATCCACGTAGTTGTTGTCAAGTTCTTAGATGTTCAACTTGGTGTGACGCCAGTTGCGACGCTTAGCGTTCCAGCTAATAGTATCCAAACGAACCTGTTTAGCACTTTCCACATTTTTACCCAGCCATGCCACTTACCGGATCTTGGTGTCCGACTTCAAACGAAACCAGTGGGGCAAAGGACGGTTCTGCTTCTGGGCCTTGCCAAGCTTGACCTTGGTTCTGAAGGATTTTTGGGAAGGCTAATGAAAAATGGTTGAGGTCATTGGATCCTCTTCTCAACATGGCATGGCATCACTCCTCCTCTTTTTTCCTTATATTTTTTCTTCTCTCCCCACACAATCCATCCATCTCTGCCGTTCGTTTATCCATCTATCACTAAGACGAAAGAAAATGAATCATGATCCATACCATGTCGACCGGTTCAAAAAGAAAGAGCAATATCTGTAGTGCTCGCAGGAACTTTTGACGCTCCCCAGGCGAGAGAGGAGTCGGCATTTGAATATTCCGGGCAGGCCAATTTGAATGTCCGGAGACTGGTATGTGTGTCCCTTAACCACACTAGATTCCTTTTTCTAGGGCATTTTAGTAATTAGTGACTTTTTCGCTACGTATCTATACGTTTTTCCTTGTACGATTTTGACGGAATGCTCGTCAGTTTTGTCCGGTTCGTCTTTCCGACCTCTTAAAAATATATTCCTCCGAATCAAAGATGTTTCAAAATTATCCCGATCAGTAAATTTCCTCTTCCCTGTTTTATTCGCTAGATGACATATTATCCACCACTTAAGAACCCCCTGTTACCAAGTCCGCCTACTTCCAAGTGCTCGAGTCAGTTCCTTGATAGAGTCAGTACTACCAAATCAGGTTCTTCCGCATCATTTAGGGGATTTTTGCGCCAAATACCCACAAAAAAGCGGCAGAATGCACGCATAACACCGTCTTCTATGATGACCGTGACCAAAAAGCATCAGTGTCAGCAGACCGAACCAATTTTACATTACAACGGCCCATATGATACATTAGACCAGTTGTCAGATGAGAAAATTCAGTGGATTAAACAGACAGTCGAAGCAGATAGTTATCCTCAGAGTATGGAAAGTTCAATCGTGTTTCGAAAACCTCAGTCATACAATTCTGCACGGTACGACTAGAAAAAGATTCTGTTCCGAGACGTATTCCATGTTCACATGTAAACTAGCCCATTCATCCGACCCACCAACACGAGAGCCATGTTCTATCTCCGAGGTCACTTGGTTCCCTTCAATAGCACCCTGTATCTAACTGATGTATATCTTAGTGTTACAGGTGGTCGGTCAGAACACTTCGAAAAGTTGGTATTACGCTTTTTCAATTTTACACGATTAATCCCTTTCTACCTTAGCTTGTTCGTTTTCTTGTTCGGTTCAGGTGGACCACGAGCTTTCTTGGGGAAATTATTGTGCAAGTAAACGATGTGGTAAAAGCAGTGTTCAGGCGGATTTAGATGAAACCTTTTTATTGTAAGCATTCTTCTCTCGTCACCGTTGTTTTAAAAACTGTCTCTATTACGTAGTGATGTGCAAAGTCCGAGTACAGCCGTACTCAAAATCTACTCACAACCACACGCGACGTTTGGAATTCTTGGTCGACACTATCCAGGACAGTGTATCGGACAGGATACATTTACTATCACTTTGAATCCTGTCGAGAAACAACTTCGTCGCTGCACATTGACCAACCAGGAACAGACCATCCAAGTGCTGGTCATGTGGGGAGTCTATGTCAGCTCTCGAGCACAAACTTGGTTAGAGAATAGACGTCTCTATGCAGATTATATGACTACATACATCCGAGGTACAGTCATACCAGTAAGTACAGGGCAAAAAACAACATCCTGTCCTTAAGCTCTATTTTGCAGCAATGGAAACGATACTGGGCAGTCCTTTCCGCAACACAGCTCGAACTCTTTGATTTTGAATACAAAGAAGTAAGCAGACAAGAGAAGGAAAAAAAAAAAGACAAAAAAAAAAGGGATTCAAATACGCACTAATAGGATGATGATAGAGCCGCCCACCATTGTATGTGATTTCCTTGTATTCTCTAAGTAGTGTGTTTCACCCATCTACAGACGATGACGAGCGCCAAGTAGACGTTGGATCTTTAGGCCTGGCCCTGCAGTTTGAAGAAGAAGCAGTTGGAGAACACCCATCGTGTTCAGACTTTGAATGTCGTATGTATATTCTACCAGATTCCTCCGAAACGGCGCGGCTTTGGGAACAGGCATTAAAACATTCGGTCTCTCTACTTGCAGAGTTCCATCAAGGCGCAGTAATTAATAAAGTGCCACCAAAGTTTCTCTGGTGAACCGGATATGATTTTCCATGACTCATACTTCTGCTGCGGATGCTTTAAGATAACGTTTCTCTCAGTGACAAAAGTATACCTACATCAATTACCATGTCCCAAACTTGACTCTTCATACCTTGTAATATTCACCGACACGAGAACAAAAAACGAGAGTCGGAAATAGGGCACATCAACCGTTCAACAACGATACGATGCCCCAGTCAGGAGAATGAAAGATAGAAGGATATCGCTTTCTTTTCTTGAATTGATCTCTATTAATTGCGAACGTACTGTTGATAATGTATTAGTAAGTCGCAATAATGGATGCCACTCCATATATCTCCTCAGACGGAGTGCTCAAGCACTTGTCGATGCTTATCAGTGGCGGAGCCAAGCATCAATGGGATAAACTTCCATAATCGCTGCAGCACATTTTGCTGCGGGTCTGGGTATGAGCAAATGCTGTCTGCTAATAGACCACGGGTTAAAAAGTCAAAGCCAATTTCATAATTTTAGCAAGTGATGGAATTTGCTTTATCTAATTATTGCTTTGCGTTAACATCACGCCAGACTTGCGCTAAAGAGCATTGTAGCTTGATGCTACTCAAATACATCTTGTGCGTCCACGGCGGGACCAATTTATGTACTAGCTGCATATCCAATTCCTTTCTTAGTGCAAAGTTTAGATAGAGTAGCGTAAAAATTCGTCCAGTAAGCAGTATTGAGAGGGTTAGAGATCTTAGGGTCAATAATATCATTTGTTGTCGAGATGAAATCAGGCATCGAAATGGGCAAAATGACCGGGAATCCCCGTTTATTAGTCAGCAAATGAGTCATGTAACCACAAACCAAGACCTTGTGCCTCTTCATTCCTTTGCTACATGTTGCATTTGTATAGCTAACTAAATGCAATTCAATTATACTACAGGCATATCCTACATGTTGAGCGTAAGTTGCATATGCTCCTATTTAGGGCAAGAATCATAAATTTTCCATTCTGGACTTAACTTCAAAAGGGAAATTCAGATGTCCGGCCGTGCTACCTTCAGATAAACTACAAATTTTCCTCTGTTGGCTTGGTTCCGACAAAGCCGAAGATAAGAAATCTAAGAATAATTCCCTGAAAGTTTCGTCTGCTTTTCATATCCAAACACAAAGAACCCCTAGATCATTTGTTATGGTAACCAATCACCGCTCATGCTTATATCTCCAGGCTGAGTTGACTGATTATTCTCAGCTGCGACTTATTTCTCTCATTTACGTCCCTTCAGTAGCGGTGTAAGTGTCATGTAAAATAACCAAAATGCCCGTGATTGGCTCTGGCTTGATGGAAGTTCATAGGGCGATAAATCAAATGGATTAACTCAAAGACTGCCGGGAACTGTCAATGGAAGCTGCACAGGAGAGTGAGAAATTCTTAGGATGTCTTGTCAACGAGTGCACCACATGTCAAGTGTACCCGAGACGTGGATATAGGCGGAACTCGGTCTTCTCAAAAGAGTGTCAATCACCCGTAATGGAAATCAGACGTCACGTCTCAGGACAAGCGCTAGGCATTGCACAGAAAAAGCCCACACCCACTTTCTTCTCTTTTCTTTCACTTGCTTTTTCTTCTTATGAGACGTCTATTTGGTCCCAAGCCAGATCAAATCCTCCACAGTGGCAACAAACTTGTTCAGATTTACCATCACCGAGTGCTGCAGCTCATCTTCACGGCATAAATTATTCTCTATATAATACTCTGTCGAGACAAACCCACACTCAACTCACCCACCCACCCACACTCTCTCGCCTTTTTGTTTTTTGTTAATTATTCCTATTCCAATCTGTACATCCCATGGTGAATCTTCCCGAACGACATCCCGTTCCCCGCACGGCATCTCCTCTTGGTCGTATGCTGTCGGTGATTGAACCTCCCGATGCAACTATCCGTTTCTTGATCCTCGACTGTCCAACAGAATCTACTCTGGGCTTCTATTTGGAAGAATTTGTTCATTTAAATGTAACTACCGTTGTTAGATGTTGTCAGCCAACCTACAGTGTCAACCGTTTGTTGGAGCATAATATTGAAGTTTTGGATCTGCCTTTCAAAGACGGTGGCGTGGTAAATATGATGAAAATGGATAAGAATAGAATGCTTAAATCTCTCCCATGTGATAGCCTCCCCCTCAGGTCACTCGAGCTTGGCTGGACTTGATAGAGAAAACCAAGGCCGAGTCATCCTTGCATCCCAATCGACCGACCATTGCCGTCCATTGTGTAGCCGGTCTCGGCCGCGCTCCAGTCCTAGTCGCCATTGCTTTGGTCGAAATGGGTATGCAGCCTTTGGACGCCATTGAATACATCAGACAAAAGCGACGAGGTGCCTTCAATAAGCCACAGATTGCATACTTGGTATACATTGCAACGCAAAAATCGACATCATCGGTTTGCTCACAATCATTTAGGATCAGTACAAGAGGACATCGAGACCAAAGACGTCGGGAACTACTTATTCGTTACGCTCATCTCTTGGACGTATGTTCAAAATTGGTGGAAGTGCAGGAGGAGAATAGACTGTCACCAAATGTCTACTCGTTATATAAACGAATTTTTCTTTATATACACTTGGATTGTCTGGAAACCAACGGGGAGGGGGAAGAGGGAGGCTAATGGAATGATTAGAAAAGGAGCTTGGGCCAGAAAGGATAGGCAACAAATGTTACTACTACTATTACTACTACTGCTCGCTAGTAACTGCTTATGTGGTATAGGCAGGGGGAGGTAAATCAATGCAAAAACAATCATGGCAAGTGTGATGTTCTGAACAGCTGGCGTTTTCCGACAGATGTAATTCTTTAACGGATGGTGCAGATGGTCTTGGATTGATCCCGTCACCACCAACCAAGGGATAATTCTGAAGAGGAGTTGTCAAAGGTAAACTTTTTCCAGGAAAAAGCTGAATGCATTCTGGACGTTTTTCACCTTGTGCCTGCTTTCGCACCTGGAACCGTTTGTTGCAACCCCAGTAAAAATAGATACCCACACCAAGAAGACATGACAGCACGACACCACCTGCTAGGGACAGCACCACGACCAACACTCGTAGCTCATTTTCGTCCGTATGTAGTCTATGTAATAATACAGCACTCGGTGTGGGGGTTGTCATGGATTAAACAAAAAAATAAAAATAGAAGGATAGTCTATGGAGTCTTCAATGCTTCTTTAGTGCTTGAGAAGACCTCCTTCTTCCTTTCGCTTTTCCCACTTTTTTTTTATTTACGTTGCCCCTGTTTTCTTATTTTATTCTTCCTGCATTTACTCTTTTGCTTTATTAGCCGCTCGATTTACAATTGATATACAGCAGCAACCGTTTAAATATCATAGAAATCAATATGTGCACCTGATTCAAATGTATCTTTCCACAGCAGATCTGCCAGCTTGGCAGCTGATGCTTCCATGGTAACAAGATTACCCTAACAGATGCAAAAAAAAGAAAGTTAGACGCGTCTCCACGGTCTTCCATTTTGAGTACCTTAACTGCCATATCTGTGTACAGCTGCTTTTGGTTCTCATCACCTAGTGTTTCGCGTACAGTTTTTTGCATCTCGTTATCCAGTGGACCTGGCGCATAAGACAACGTCCGCACGGATTTCTATGGTGAGGAATTTAAACAAGACAGGCTTTATGCAGAGAATCCTTTTTACCTCCTCTTCCGCCACCACGCGCAACAACATGTCCCGTGCAGATTTTCCGGTGGCATACAAACCCCAGTTAGGGAAAGGCTTAACAGCCAATAGCGATGAAATGTTAACTATGATAAGATCAGGTGGGAAGGGTCGGGGGTTCGCTGGATCCTCTTCTTTGGATCGGAAAAGTCGAATAAAGCCTGATCTAAAATGAAGCGAATAAAATTTAACGCATTGTCCTAGTAAACACGCGCGTCTGCTTACACTAGGGTGATATAAGATGCGATGTTAACATTCAGATACTTCTCAATTTCTTCTGCTTCATAATCCGACACCTTCTTGGAAAGATCACCTGTGCTGCCTGCGTTATTGATAAGAATAGCCTTTGTCAAGGGAGAAGGCGACTGCTCATTGATGGCCTTGAATGTAGTAGTGTTATAAACAATGCTTAATAACGCTGTCTCTGTTTACGTTTATCACCAGCTTCAGTTTTTCAAGGACAGTGTTGCAGGTGCTGACAGCATTCTCCAAAGATATACCCGAAATGACATGGGCCTGCACATTATCGCGTTGTATTTCTTTTGCCACCTCCTCTAATTCGAGATGCTGGCGACCAGCCAACACAAAGCTAGTTCTATGCTTGACTTGGCTTGCCAAGGTTGTCGCAATGGCACGGCCGAAACCGCGGTTGGCTCCTGTTATGACAATAAGCGTGTGGGGAAGCATGAGAGTTATGTGACCGCCGGCCGGAAATTCCGTGAGAAAATGTCTGCTTTCAAAAAACGCCGTCTTTGATCATTTCATATGTTTTGTATCTGGAAAGGGGAAAGGAAAAAGCGAAAACGTATCTGATCTTTAGCTTGGTTCACTTTTTCCTGGAGCTATCACAAGTCTATTTTACGTACCCATTGGTATTGCTTATGACTATGAACGGCCTTATCAAAAGACTGTGCAATGCTCACTTTGATAAAAAAAAGAGACATAACTGAAGAAATACGAAGTTACCAGCTGCTTTCAGCCTTCTTATCATTTTGCATATAAACAATAGACCGCTTGTATTGTGGACTTATAAACTAGTACTTTTCTGCTAAAAGCGGACGGGAAGAAAGGAAGAGGCAGCCTCTTGTTATCAGCACAAAGGGAAATGGCGCAAGGTATAAATGTCGGGATCTTTCTGTTAGTTGCTTTTTAACCCAACTCTAATGGATTTTAGCACTGATTTCTGCCGTCGATGATGGGGCAAATGTATCGACGAATAAACGCTTCTTCGATTATTCCTAAATATAGAAGACGATTTGGATGCCCAACAGGTTAGGCTTTTGTATGTTTGAAATAAAATTGTGAGAAAAAAAAAGGCCGTTTATATTTTAGGAATTTTGTCCAAGGTCATGGTATGCTAGTAGATTACTGATAGGGCTTGTATGTTTCCCGTTACTGTACACAAGAGCATCCTTCGTAGCCATACGAGTCAATGTCATATACAGATCTTCGGGTGTATCAAAGTCCTGATTGGCCATCAGCGCAGCTGCAATGCCAGAAACGTGAGGGTTGGACATACTGTAATCACAGGTAAATACAATATTCATGTGCATCGATTTGCTATTACCTGGTGCCATCCATGGGTTTGACCGCATCCTCTTGACCGATCCACGCGCTTGTAATTCGATGTCCGGGTGCATAAATCTGCACGCAACTTCCGACATTAGAATAGTAGGTGATATTGTCGTCCATATCAGAAGCCCCGACCGTAAATACGTTGGTGTTGGATGATGGTGACAAGTAACAAGCATCCATACCACCATTATTACCCGCAGATACAAAAACTGGAATTTTGTACTCTTTCACCGTTTTGTCGAGGATTTCATTCAGGACTCTTGATTTTGATCCACTGATGGAAAGATTGATCAAAGATTTTCCAGGTTCTGCCACTTTCAACACTTCCTTAATGCCTATTTCCAAAAAGATAGGTAAATCAAGAAGACAATACATCTTTATCTTACCCTTGATAATTGTAAGCGTGTTTCCCATACCTTCCTGATCAAGTACTTTGACAGAGTGGATTGTCGCATTCTTAGCGATACCATATGTCTTGCCTGCAATCTTTCCCGCTACATGGGTTCCTGTTTTTTGTTTTCGTTTTTTTTTTTTTTTTGGAAAGTATTCGAGTCTTATCTTAAAAGCTAAACGTTCAACTTACCATGACCGTTTAAATCCTGATTATCCTCATCGTTGATCAAATTGGTCAAAAGGGAGGCGCGGTTTTCGAAATCATGGTGGTCGGTGTAGACACCCGAATCAAGGACGTAGACATGTATACCTGTTCTGGAATAGCAATCACCGTCAACGAACAGCCTAAAAGGATAGAGTGTCTGATAGATATTTACCCTGCGCTTTGGTCAAAATAGTACTGGTCATACGATTTCCTTTGTCGCTGCGTTACTCTGGCCAGTCCCCAGTTAGAGGCAGCGCCTTTCATCTGATGCTGGACCATCTTTTCTTGCTCCCCCTCCTGATTTGGGATAACAAATGTTGCGCGATAAACTTGATTTGGTTCGACATAGTCAATGTCCTGTTTCGTATGCAGGTATTTCACAAAGTTGGCATCGCCAAACACACCCGCCACTGCTAAAAAGTCGTCGTCCACCGTGATAGATTCCAATGACAATTGCTTACTCAAGCTATCAGCCCAAACCGTCAGTTCTTCCTCGGAGAGTTCTTTACGACTCTTTGATGCAAAATTCTGGTGGTGCGCTAAAACATAAGCTCGGTGTTGTTTCAAGATAAGCGATCGTGCTAATAATAAAAAATGTGCATTTAATGATAGGTAGACTATGAATCAGATAATTTACCTGTAATATTACTGACGGATTCCTTGAATTTAATGATGTGCGTCGGGGTTGTCAATGCTTCAACAAAAACTGTCGTTGCAATCAAAACCCATAAGCTTGTTTTCATGATGTTTGATTGAAAAGAAAAAAAAAAGAAGAAGGAAGCAAGTTCTTCTATTTAAATGCAAGCAATTTTTATTGTTATTAAAATGTTTGCTCAACAACAGAGTAAACTCTGTTGCAGCGCAAGTCCCGCCATTCTAACTTGAAATTGTTTCTCCATTAAACTTGTTTCTCTTACATACAAAACACTCCGAGTAAATCATCGAAGGAACAAACAATGACGATTGTGGCCCTCCATTCCTAGGAACAACCACCCCAACCATCCCGCAATACAAACCCATAAGATAGCAGCTGTTGCTTGCTTCATTAATCTCATGAATTTCATTTTAACTCTTTTTGTATGATGCCAATAATGCAAATCTAAATATGTGGTATTTATACAGTAACCTTCTTCAAAACAATCGCATCCGCTTCGAGACGAACTTCCACAGATCCATCAAACAAGTTCTTGAGCTTTTTCTCGGCATCCTTCGATTTCTCAAATTTAGCGTGCGATTGAATCAACTTCAAAGTCTTCTTGCGAGCGTCCTTGAATGATAATCCCTTTTTCTAAACCAAATAGTCAGCTTCTTTCCTAATAGACTACCATTGCCCACTGTTGTTACCTCCTTCTTCAATACATGTCGCAGAGCCAGCTCCATACTCCATTTCTCATCGTTATCCAAGTCGCTTTCACTCCACTCTGACAATCGTGTCTTTTTGTTCTTCTTTTTCTCAGACTCCTTTGCGTCCTCATTCTTGCGTTTCTTATCTGACTTGACTTCAACAGGCGCTTCGGTCGTCTCCTTTTCTTTCATCTTCTGTTTCAATTCGCTTACAAGCGACATAGGTGGGTTGGCAGCGGGTTTGGTGCCATTGTTTGCTTGTGATGGAGTTGCTCCGTTAGTGTTATTTGCCTTGTTTTGTTTCTATTTCGATGGTCTTAGCTTTCTCCTGAGGAACGGCGTGGTGTAACAATGACGTACCTTATTGTTCTTATACAGCGATTTTTGGTACTTTTCTGCTTCGGAAATGCATGACGTATGAGACTGGAAGGCGTTGCCCTGGAAGGTAGTGGAGCAATCGATGCAAGTGAAAGTGGCGTGGCACCGTTGTCGATGTTGCATGAGTTTAGGCTTTTTGACGACATCGCCACATCCATCGCACTGAAAGCTAGATCGCCGAACTGATCAGATCATGACCCTTCTTTTGCTCGAAGAAGACAATTTACCTGACCATGGTAAGTTACAATGAGAATAAAAAAAAAGAAAAGAAAAATCCGAAGATTTGACACACACTTTTTTGCTGGCAAAGCCACATGAAAGAACCTCTCTAACTGCATTGTACTTGTGTGGTGATTTTTTTTTATTCATATGAACACTTAGTTCGCTTTTACTGGTGGATTGGTACCATTGCTGCTGGAGGCAGCATTGTTTTCTTCAGGCGTCTCTGCTGACTTTTCGTTTGTTGTCGATTTGCTTGCCGCAATTTGCCATGCTGGGATGCCCGGGCGAGCATTGCTATTGAAAGCAGCCGTCAAGCGGGGTGACATGCCTGTCGGTGCATCGGAGCTTGTCGATGTTCCAGGTGTGGCAGCGGCGCCTGATCCCTGCTCAAGCAATGTCGATCCTGGGGTAGCAGCACGGCGGCTGAACATCAAGGATTTTAACGATTTGATTTCATTTTGGAGGTCATTCAAAACTGCTCCCTGAGCATCTCTATTACGGTCAAGCATCTATAAACAGTATGATGTGAGCAAGAAGCCCGTCATCCTACTTGATGGCTTACCTTGGGAACGAGTTCCTTCAATGCCTCGATATCTCCCTTTACATTCTTAAACTCTTCATCTCTCAATGCATCCCCTTGCTTCAAGTCCTTCAAAACCACTTCCAGACTTGCTAATGAATCATCCACCTTTTGGGACTGTGAAGAAACGGTTGACAGTGCCTTTGTCGTCTGTTCTTTGATCTCCTTAAGCGAATCCTCCACTAACAAGTCAAGTTCATTAACGAACTGTCCGAATCTTTGTTTTCCTGTCCTAACGTTACCTGCTTGGAACTGAGCATCTAACTTTTCCTTGTCTTCCTCTAATTCTTTCTGGGTCGGGACCTGGAACCAAGGTCCAAAGAGTCGCTTTGCACAAAGGGTTAGCTCGAGAACCAAAAAATGCTGAAAGCACCTTACCTTGGCCAGTGTCCACACACCATAACCCACACCACCTGCTAACACAGCAGCAATAAAGATATCACGCCAGTCGTAAGCAGGTCTCGGTGGGACATGTGGTGGTGGTGCCGAGATTACTGCTCCACCAGCAGTAGGAACGACAGCTGTTGCAGCTCCTGTGGAGGCTGGAGTTGCTGATTTACCGTTGGCCCGTGCCATGGCTTCCTCGATTTCCTCAGAAGTCATTCCTTTTGACTCCAAGAACGACACCTTCTTCGTTAACGGCGCAGACTGCACCTTGGGATCCGACAAAAATGATACTGCTGATTTAATGAGATCCTCACGCATGGTGACAGAAAAGAGAGTAGGTAAGAATGTGTGGGGTATCCAAGAATTACGCTGACAAACGCTATGTTTTCACATGGATTATAAGTATTTATGCTCCGACGCTTGCTCTCACCCAAGGGTTGTGTGTAACTCTGTCTGACAAATTTGGAAGCGGCAGCTGGTCATCTTAAACTTCCTGACGGCTACCGTGGATGAGATAGCAAAACATGGCCAGAGGAAAGTTTACTATTTATTTTTATATTATAGATAGCGTCTCTATTCATAAAGCCAAAGATATCATTAGGTATATCGAGTCTCGAGGGTACCCACGCACCAGTTCGACACTCTCGGTTTGGAAATGTAAACATTATAAGCACCGAATCCAGCTCAAGGACCTAGTAATCGAAAAGCAGGGAATAAATGTACGCGTCAATAGCTGATGGATGTATTTCATGGATGTGGCATGGCAGAGATTAAAATAACTGAGAATTGAGGAACTACTGTACCAATAATGCCGCGTTATACTCCTTCTCTTGATCATTACGATTGCAAGTAGTAATGATCTACATTGCTTCCATCATGGATTTGCTACAGTATGACATATTATCTACTGTTTATATCGCGTTCATTAGGGCCCAGCTTGGATGTTAGACGAGTTGAACAAACTTTTTTTTTTCATCGACGTGGGTTCCGATTGCGCAAGGACGCGTGATGGTTTATATATCACTCTCATTCTCTGCCTCAATGATATAATGGATTCTCTATTACAAAATATATGTCCCAGATTTGCTTTGGGTTGTATCAGGCTTCCCTCATGTCTGAGATTCTATTGACCACATAAAGTGTTTTATCATAATTTCTGCTTGAAGATTCCTTTGATTTAAGCGTGACCTGTTCTCGCTCTCGCACATCCATTTTAAAAAAAGGTTGTGATTTACAACAAGCCCTTATCCCTTCCGTTTTACTTTTTAAAACGTATCCAGTTAGATGGAAAATTATCTCCTGCTCTGAAAGGTGATGAATGAATATGCAACGCGAAAAAGCAATCCACGCCCGCATATTGGTAGATATCGGGCCGCTCTTGTACAAGGACGTACTGCGTCCGGCTTCTAATGAGGCATGTTTGATGATCGAAATAACCGTCCGCTGCTACACCATTGTGTCACGTCGCGCCTTCGAGACGTCAAGTTCGATTGGTATGTCTGATTCTTTAGATAGCGTGCTAGATTGGGCAAACCTACCATCTAAAGCCACTAGATGGTCAGGATATCGGCGTGGACATGATGCCCAACTTTGTGATATTCTCGGACGCACTTTCTTCGAGCAACCACGAGCTTTTTTTTTCGTGGAGATAAAGCGCAAGGGCAACAAAAGCAATGGGAGACATGAATGCGATCTCATTAAGCTTGGAAAGGAAATGCAGCTTGCGTTGAACAGGCTGGTGGCATCCGGTATTGACAACCTGGAGGTGTATGGTTTGATCGTTGAAGGTGAGGCACATCTGCTGAACCTTCTTGCTTAAGTTACAGTTGTACTAATTTCAAAAGAGGCGACAAGGCGGTGATATACAAGCTTGATCTCAAGTACGATGGGAGGTACAGAATGGTTGAGATCAGCAAGACGAGCGTTTCCTGGGAATTTGAGGACCATATCATGCTGCTCCCTTTCAATGTTGAGAAGTTTATGTAACTACAGGCAAAGTATCATCATGGTTGTATGATTATGATTACTGATATCTAGTTTCAGGGCTCAACAAGCGCTGAATTCGACAAATTTCACAACTGAACTGGAGTAAAAAGGAGCGTGTCCACCGCAACATGTCATAAAATAGGCACGACACCTATGTGCTATGAATTATGGAAAAGTAATAAAGATACATTTCTTTCACTAAAAAGAAAAGAGGCCAGCCGGAGCCTCAAGGAAAACATCGTCATTGAAGGACAAATCAGGAATACCAAATCGTGTCAAGTGGCTGTGAATGCGCAGAGTTATAGAGAAAATCAGCTCGCATGATGAATGACCGGTACCGCCAAATAAGGTGATTTACACTTTTATTCGGTCATTGAAATCGAAATGTGGCCATTTTTCTTGGGGTTGACAAATTCGTATTGGGAAACACTTCAAAATACTTCTTTATCTCCAGGAATTTTTCAGGCGAGCATTCTTCACAGCTTTGGAACTCTTGCAGGAAGTTTTGCATTCTCTGTTCCAAGACTGTCTTCTGTGACGCAAAGTCCATTGTGCCATCTTCCGTGTTTTGAACTGGAACAGTTGATGTCACATGTGAGTAAGTAGACACTATTAACAGCATTACGCGTTAGAAGCTGTATGCAAGTAGTTTTCTACAATACCTTGAAGGACGTTTAGGTTGGGATTGGCACGCTGGAGGAGATACATATGTTTGCATGCTACTTGGCGCCAGACGAAGTCTCTGCAGGTGCATGCTGTCATGTTCGAATTTTCGACAGAAATATTATATGCTACGCCCTCCTGTGTGAATGATCTGACAGTATG